>JARQZK010003642.1:542500-755078 GCA_030704885.1 Cynegetis impunctata
ATTTTGAATGTATTATAATTTTGTCACTCATAAAAACTGAAAAACTGCGTGAGCAACAGAATTACTTCAGTAAGATTGTATTTTCCCGTCAATTTTGTTCCTTTTACCTAAAAACTTCTTAACTCCCTAGAAACATGAAGCCTCTACATAAAAATTTTCTTATTTTCCTCACATAAACTAATTTCCCGTACAAAATTCCAACCCTTTTACTGGCTGGAGGAGCCATGGAGGAGCACAAAATTTCAAAAATCACGAAAAAACAACGAATCTCTACATTAAAATGGACAAAGAAAACAGTTCTAACCACTAGAATACAGTTCCTTAAAATCAACTCAATCTACGTAATATATTTTAACACTGATAACACTTTACTCTTTGAATTTGAGTAAATGGTGAGTTTCCTGCTCTACACACATAGGCATTTCGCATTCTATTTCTATTTTTGATATCTTACCATTGTGAAACTGTATTTTCTGCGGTGGCTTCTCTGAAGACAAAATATAAATATCAGCTAAATATAGAAATATAACTGATAGTGTTTATTTCTTATATTAAGACATCCTTCGAAAAACTTTGCTCTACAAGACGGCCCCAAGGCAGTCACTAATAATTATTAAATTTGTTTCCATTCAGTAAGTTATAATTTAGAAGATTTTGATTTGAAAAGTTGTTTTAATTGAGTAGTTATTTATTGAATATTATGTTAAATTGTGTTTTGTTTTGTATGTGCTTGGTATGATTTTCTTTCAGTAAGTTAGTCAATTTTTTTAAATATTATTTACTCTTGGACAGGCTTGTGCCCCCTCTAATATGCTTGCGCCCCCCTTAGAAGTTTTCATAACTTGCAGTGGTTTAAATCCAGCTTGAATCTCCATTTATTAAAACCATCTTGGGTTACTTAAAACGCGTTATAAGTCTTCGTTTTTCCTGATACATTTTCTCTGGAATCCTAACCTATTCTCAAGAGAATTACGATATTTATAATTCAAACCATAACTCAATATACTTTTCATGGTAATCAAGATAATGAATTGAATAACTATTTTACTTCTTCGTTTTCTGAACTAGAATATATTATATTCCAGGAATATATAGAGAGAACTGTTCTTGAAATATACGTAAAAACATGAATCCTCGTATACTACCGTTTCTTAGCTTGTGAAGCACGCCCCCTAGGGGTGCACGAGCATACTGAAGAAAAGACTCACAATAGACCTTTTTTCTTTAGTATTATATTTTATTGTATGGGATACATGAAATGATGATCTGCACACACAATCCAAACAAAAGACCTTTTTTCTTCAGTATTAGACGGATAATTTCGTTCAAACGTTGGTAAAATATTCCGATGCGGAGCAGTTAATGGAATCAGAGCCTGTGAACCGACACAACAATCTTTCAAACTTAGTTTATTGGGCCACAATGAAAGACTAACGAATGTCGGCTATGTTACGAGTTTTAACCCCTCATTAAATTATGGAGGAATGTTATTAATTTCGGTCTTCGTGATTTATAACGTGCTAAACCTTGGAATATTTACTGTTCCACTGAAAATGAATTTGCCGAAAAGGGTGGCGTCTCTTTATATGCAGCACGTGACACCGGGTAACTGCCAGGGCCGTGGCCGGCATACAAAGCCACTTTCGAGCCCATAACTTTGGTAATGACTTCATATGGCTTTTGTTCCAGGAAATTATTCTGCTCTCAAATTAGACATTTCGCTATAATTTTCATCTTATTACAAGTACTGACTCCACGTACGTGCGTTCGTGATCGGTCTAACCGCATTATCCAGGTGCATTCTGGAATAACACTCTGGTCATACCTTACTCTTGACAGGAATTCTGACGTGCATATTAAACACTCCATTGGTGTTTGCTGTCCATATACTATAAATCAATTTTATTTCCTTCAATAACTGCTATAGCGGTCAGTTATGCTTCAATTTGGAAAGTCAAAATTCATTCGAATAATAGCAGAATCAGCCTAACAAAGAAAGGTTTAAAATGAAGCTATAACTTTCTCGTCCGAGAAACTGAAGAAATCCAGATCATCATAAGAAAAAGTTACAATAATGAATTAAATAATCAAAGAAATATTTTCCTCATGTCCAACATACAACATATATTTATGGGTAATGCGAACAACAGACCCAATTAATATGAAAAAAATTGATTGAAGAAAATTCAAACAGCAGATCTTCAAACTTCTGGTCAAAATAAAGCCATACATCATCAAGGAATCAATGGAGTACGGAACGACGAACTGAGATGGGCAACTTCTAAGTTTTGCAGAAATGGCACCATTTAATTTGAAAAATTAAATTATTATTGTTATTATTATTGACTCAGTCCTTCTTTTGACCATTCACACTACATCTTAAAGAATTATTATTATTATCAGCTATGAGCTGTACTATTTGCCTATTCCGGATACAACGTACCAAAAGGATAAGGATGCTGATTTTAAGAAGACAGAGGGAGAAATGATGAATGCAGCGAATCGGGCATCTGATACGTTTAGCGACTGGTGTTCTAAAAATGGACTAGTCATAAATGCTGTCAAAACATTTCCTATTTGATTTTCACCAAGAAATATACCTGATGACCATAGTCTACTATCTGAGGTACTTGGTAGATCTATTGAGCAGGTGAAATAGATTAACTTCCTGGGAGTAATGTTGGATCGCAAGCTTACATTGGAGGTGTCATGTTGATGGGGTGTGTTCGAAGTTGAGCTTGTTTTATGATGAGATATCTCAGAGATTCTGTTACTGTACCTACATGTTTTACCGCTGACGTACTTTGAATAGGTCCAATCAGTTGTTGTATGGTATGAAGTTCTGGGGGGCAGTTGGGTGCTCTGGCACTGCTTTCTGCGCACAAAAAAAGGTCACAAGACGTATGAAATTCTCTCACCATGTCAAACACTATAGGCCTAAGTTTGTGAACCTCTGAATTTTGACACTACCTTGTCTATACATCTTTAACTTACTCTGCTTTATCAAGGGGTGATCTCTAAATTCTAAATTCTTGTTGTTGGAAATCTATGGAATGAAAAAAAAAAACGTATGACGTCGAGAGACTCTGGTCAGAAACGAACTTCAATACGTATTTTTTCCGTTTATCATCTCTTCATTGCAAAATTGCAATAATAGAAAGTCCGAAACGTTTGCATCTCGTCTACGCCATAAATCGAGCCCTATTTCAATATTATCTTTTACAGCCTGCCGATAACCATCTGTTGCTGTATTCCGAGGAAGCCCCATATAATTTGTCAACCGTTAATTGAAGATTTCTACGAGTCAACTTTTACTGCAAGCCACATAAAGTAACTCCGTTCCAAAAAATTAGGACTATAACAAAGTTGTGAAATCATCAGGATATTTTAACGATATCATACGAGTATTCAAATCATCAAAAAAAGGAATATACGCAAGCACTTTTCTGTTTACTTCTAATTGAATTAATCCTGTCGGATTCCTCTTGATACATGTTAACCAGCGGGAGCGTTTTCAAGCTCAATTATAATGCAAACGGGGTTTCTGTTTACGAATGAAATTCAGGAAGGAATTGTGGAAATAATAATAGACCTTCCGTAATAATATTTTGTTTTCCACCGGAAATAGCATTTTGTATTTCGCAAAAATATAAGGCCAATATCTGTTTGTGTTTAATTTTGAATGTCGATATTGAAACACTTTGGATAGAGAACTCTTTTATACAATAGCAAAATATTTTTTCTCGAAACTGAGAGCTTATTTCGATTACAAAGGGTATATGTACTGGTTTGAAGATACTATTGACCGTAAAAAAGTACAGGGAAAAAGAATATTAGGATACATGGTCCAGGAATCAGTGATTTATTTATTTATTTAATTTGAGGCTATGTTGCACTGCAACCTTATGGTCTATTGTACCTCCCATCAGAGCTGTTTTCTGTACTATATATCTATATATCTATATATATATATATATATATATATATATATATATATATATATATATATATATATATATATTCTGAATCTCTTTAAATTATATAATGAATATTTCTTATTAACTAGGCGAAGTTTCGGAGATCAGCAAACAGAAAAATCCACATCTGTATCATATTTACTGAAACTTTATAAACTGAAGCAAATCTGTTCGAAATCGTTATGCCGTTTAGCACAAACTCTCATCCTCTACGTGGGTTAAAACGTCTATGAACCGAAGAACCTCGGGCATAGTTTCGCAAACATATGCGAAGTTAGCCGTGCCAGAACTGAAGGGGAGAAATTTTGTTCTTTTCTGTTTGACTTCCTCGAATGCTTATAGAAAAAATAAGAATCCTCGCTGAGATGGCTTCAACTTCCACGAACATAACCATAGAAACTGAAGTTATATCCGTTTTCATATCACGCGCCATATTTGGATGTTTTTGTGCGAATTGATATCTCCCAGTTGATTTATGGATATAATGATACCTGAAAGCGGCTCTACTTTGATTTATTGCGAAAATGAAATGCTGTGAACTAGTGTTCTCATGTTTCATTCAGAATTCCATTGTATATTCCTGTGTTATTGATTGTTTTCGACTTGTTTCAAAACGGAAGTATAACTTGCACTGAATTACTGCAAGAAAAATTACAGCAATTTTAGAGTTATTTTTAGCAATGTCAGAGTTTATTTTTAAATACCTCAATTAACAAATTACCGCAATGTTTCTGAATCTTTTAGGATTCGCGGAACAATTTCCTATAATAATATGTATCGGGCCCCCCCTAACCATGAAATATACACTAAAAAAAATTATTTTTTGTTGCATTGTGTGTGCAGATCATTATTTTATTTGTATCTCGCACCCAAATACAGTAAAATTTAATACTAAAGAAAAAGAGGGGGAGGGGAAAAGAAACACGGCTTTTTTTTTATATGTCCAAACCGAAATTCGGAACGGAGCGAGCTAGAGCAACAGGAGTGACGGCTTTAATTTATATTATTTGAGGCTTTAATTTATATTAGCGACTGGGCTAAGGGGTGCCGAAATTTGCGATATATCGTATCGGTATGATACAACTATAGTTTTGATGCTGTTTTTCATCCGACTACTTTTAATTTTCTATCATAGAAGGAATTCATAGAGTGCCATTTTTTTTTCTCTTTTTACGTTCGATGTGAAAAACTTTGGTTCGAAAGTTATTTTCCTTATTTTCTTTTCTCTATTTGTATAATTCTTACAGTTCAACGAATATAATGAAATGTAAATTAAGAAATGCTACCAATAAATAATTAAACAATGTATTTCGAAATTTCGACAATATAATTAATTGTTTATTTATCAGAATCAAATCCATTAGTTTCAAGTGTTCAGATTAATTTCAAATATATTCTAACTAAGAATTATATTCCATAAAGACAAAGCGGAAATCTTAAGTATTTTCTTGCATTACACTCTTTCCCGATAAATAGCTTTTCTTTTCTTATGCCTCAAAAAGTTTCCTTAATTTGCATTTTATAGGAAAAATATGAAAATATTGGCTATCATGTAGCAGTTGGATTTTCTTTATGCATTCAGCTCCCAGGTTACTCCTTTCTAGGCCTAAATTTACCTTCATTTCGGATCCTTCCCGAATCAATGAATATATATCCATATAATACCCTAAATCTACTTTAGATTCAATTCCCGAACAAGTTTTTGAGAGAAATATTATGTGTTGAATAAATTTTGTATATTTTATCTGTTCTAGTGACGACTGGTGTTATCTGAGGATCATTGAACACCAGTGATAACGAAAAAAAAACAAGTTCATCATACCATATGTATTAATAACATTTTTTTGTTTTAAATTATTTTTGCTTACGTTGTATTGTTGTAGACTTGTTTTTTTAACATATCAATCGAAAATTTTAAATTTTATGAGTAGCCAAGTATATATATATATATATATATATATATATATATATATATATATATATACTTATAAAAAAGATTGAGGCCCCTCCTTGTACCGGGGGTCTGGCCCCGGAAATTTTTTAAAAATTTTGTTGAAAAATACTGACATTGTACTTCTTTCTTGAAATTTTCTCGACGCCACTTGATTATACAGAAAAAAGTGCCTTAAAAATGCATAAGTAACTCGTAAAGAACCAAGATATTCACACTTGTCTAAAAGTCCAAAAAGCGAACTTTTGTTTATAACACGAAAACAAAAAAACGATAGCAAGAGAATGCGCCCTCCATTTTTTGTATCTCCTACATTTACTGACCCCCCCCCCGGTACATAAAAACCTTTATTTTTCATCAAATTTAAGTAGTTTATTTGATTTAAAGATTTGTAACTTTTACTGTTATGGGAAGGGTGGTGTCGATCACCCCCTCCGCCTCACCCCTTCAATCCGCTACTGTCTATCAATATTTATTTTCAGATTCACTAACAATATCAGTGGAGTGGGTGAAATGAGTAGTCCAAAGTCTGCATAAATTAATTGTAATCAATACAATAAAATGATGACTGAATGGTCGATAAGGCAACGTAACAAAACTAAATTCCAAAAATAATGATGAGAAGTTGATAAAATTTTCTTCATAAAAAGACCAGTTGCGAATTGAACTCATTCGTTATTCACAGGAGATAGCGTTATACAGCTGCATCTCGACTGCAGACTAGATTATTCTTATTAGTTTTCTTGCCTGCGTTACTCCAACCAAATATTAATTACCTCAACAGAGTTCCAGTGAAATATATTCATTTATACCGGTGGAGATTATTAAGTTTTTAATTTTTCCCTATTCAACGCGGTTGAGGAAATTGATGTTTGCGGTACATTTTCAAGACCATTATCATACTTCTACTCATTCACTGTCTCCTTCAATTTTCTCCTTCTGCGTTTTCGTATCAAAAGTAAGTAGTCCAGGTTGTGATTCCTTTTCAAGTCATATGCAATAGACTTGGTTAATGAAGGATATAAAATATCCTTGAAATGAAATTGACAGTGATAATAGTGGAAAATTAATTGGCGAAATGAAATGAAATACGTAAGTATCAGTTTACAAATGTTAATGTACATGGTTAATATTGTTTATACAACTTACATGTGTACATGATATGTATTCTACACTTTCAATACATTATTTATTTTATTTTTATTATTATTATATTAATAATTATATTATAATGTCGAATCCGAAGGAACTGTCCTACCTGGTGCCCCATGGCACATCTTTCTTTTTTCTTCCGTAATTTTTGTTTTTTTGTAACACGCTCTTATTAGATTGTATTGTACGGAATATTTCAACATCATTTCTACCGACTTCAAGACATCTGATTAATTCGAAAATTTGCACACGTAATAAGGATCGATGACATTACAATAATTTCATCACTTTTTTCGAATGTCATGACAAGGATCATTAGGATAAAAAAATAATTCGAGGTCCATTGTGACACATTATTAAATTTTCAATTTTTCTCTGATCTACGCGGTTGAGTAAATTGATGTCTGCGGTACATTTCAAGACCATTATCATACTCCCACTCATTTCCCTGTCTCGTTGAATTCTCTCCTTCTGCGTTTTCTTATAAAAAGTAAGTATTCTAGGTTGTGATTCCTTTTAAAATTACATGCAATAGACTTGGTTATTGAAGGATATAAAATATTTCATTTTGAATTGTCTATATTTATGATGAATATTTTCATGGCGATAACTGATTGAATCCATTTTTAACGTTGGAACGAAGGAAATTTATGAATATCATATAATAAATCACGTTGTGCCTTTCTCGAAAATATTGAAGTGACATAGTGAATATTTTGCATTGATTGGGCCGATACTTGGTGTATATTAATAAACATATTAAAACAATGGTTAATAATAACAATTTACACATTTATTATAAGAAATAACGCATGACGCACGTTTCGGTGGAACTTCACCTTCTTCAGATGCTAATGGCAAACTAACTATGATTCTCTGTTATATCGAAAACAAGAAATGACAAATTATGTAGAAGGGGTAAATACAAAGATGGTTACAAATAATTATTAGAAAAGGAAAAACCAATTCTGAACTGCTAGTCAGGTAGTTCGGTGATTTTGAAAAGATTAAGAAGGGGGCTTGAAATATGATCGGATTTTGGCTATTCAATAGGAGACCGGAAAGCTTGTATTTAATTATCTGCACTGATTCTAAAAAAATAATTTTAATTCCCTTCCTTTCAGTATTTAATATTTTAAAATCGAAATTGAATGTGTGATTTTCTTGGATTAAATGGTTTGCATAATGTGAATCCGACTTCTGATTAACAAAGCTACGTTTGTGTTCTGAAATTCTAGTTTGAAAACTTCTGAAAGTTCTACCAATGTAAAACTTATCACAATCGCCACAATTAATTTTATAAACTCCCGATTTATTATCTTTATGAACTTTGGATTTATTATTTTTTATATGATTTCCTAAATTATTACCGGTACGATAAGCAATGTTAATGTTGTGCTTAGATAAGAGAGATTTAAGCTTTTACTTGAATTTCCGATGAAAGTGAGGCTGTTGTATTTGATATTATTTTTAGTAAGGGGGTACACCTGGTTAATGGCATTTTTGAAAAACTTTTTATCTATCATATTGTCTATAATCTTCTTAATCTTTTCAAAATTACCGAACTACCTGACTAGCAGTTCAGAATTGGTTTTTCCTTTTCTAATAATTATTTGTAACCATCTTTGTATTTACCCCTTCTACATAATTTGTCATTTCTTGTTTTCGATATAACAGAGAATCATAGTTAGTTTGCCATTAGCATCTGAAGAAGGTGAAGTTCCACCGAAACGTGCGTCATGCGCTATTTCTTATAATAAATGTGTAAATTGTTATTTTTAACCATTGTTTTAATAGTGAATATTTCATTATATGATGTATCCAAAAAAATAAAACAAGTAAAACGAAATGGAATAAAAAAACACTTGTTCCAAAAACCACAAACTAAAGAATTTTTCGACTTTTTTTGCCTTTTATAGCATTGTCAAGAACTAATTGAAGACATATTTCAACAACAAAAATGGCAAATTTCACGTATTTTATACTCCCTCAAGTATGTGTGAGGAGGCGCAAGTCTGTACAAATTTTAGCTTGAAGAAAGAAGATATTAGATGTTCTCGAAATGCGGATTGTCCGTTTTTGAGTTGTTCTTTTAGGTTTGTTTTGAAAGATCTTCTGGTCTGTCCTATGTACAATGATTAACAATCTTCACAGTCCCATCTGTATATCCCTGATTACTCCATCTGATCGACCTTTGACAGTTTATTATCCTAGATCATTCTGTCCTATCTGAAACCGTTCCAAAAAGCAGTATTTAAATTATTTTCGAGACATACTAGACTGGTCTGTACATTATTATTCATTTTATATTTATTATATATTTATTCGTGGTTTTTGAGGGTTAGAACTCCGGTAGACTAAGTTAGAGGGTTCAAAAGAAAGGGTGTAATTCAATGGTGTGCTATTTTCCTAAACTACCGCCATTCTAATTCAGATATTTGTTGTTTTTTCATGGATTTCGTGGTTCAAATCTCCTCCACGGTCCCCCCACATTGACTTAGGGGGTTGAGAATTATAGAATTGAGAACACGCTTCAATAAAAAACTGAAATAAACAGTAAAAAAAAAAGTTTATTTTATTGTCAAAGCACGTATGCTTTTTACTAAATCTTTATAATAACTTTATTAAGTTTCGTTTTTTATTAGAGCGTGATTTTTAAATTCTTTCGAACTAAAATTCATTAAAACGAAACGAGAAGTAATAGCAATCAGGTGTCTTGATTTTAAGCATTTCATATGTATGACAATATACCTTGAATTATTTTATTTATCTTGATGATCCTGGTTAGAACATTAGGAAAAAGTGATGAAATCATTATATCGTCATCAGTACATATTACGTGTGCAAATTTTCAAATTAATCAGACGTCTTAAGCGTGTTTAAAAACAAGAATTTCGGAAAAATACGGCCTTAGCGAGCGAGTACTGTTGCTTACGCGTTTTTAAAATCTTCAAGTTTCAAGTCCACTTTCTCTGTTTAGGCTCACTGGCTTGTATTCTGAAAATCCCGGGTTCAGCCCCCAGGATTGAGTGGTCTTCAATGAGTTCTTCTCAGAGGTTTCCTCATAGGGTATCTAAGTTACTTCTTGACAACTTACAAGACGAATGCTGGACCAGTATTCATCTTCTGAACCCTACCTACATATCGTCTCTTCAGTAAATATCGTATCCTTAATGCACTTGTACATACAAGTGTATCCTCTGATCTGGCTGAAGGAGTTCATCCCCGAAACTCGAGTATACAATTTCTCTTACACATGCTTGAAGGAGTATAAAACTGAAATTTGCAATTTTTTTTGGAATATGTTTTCAATTACTTATTGAAAATGCTGTAAAAGGTGAAACAAGTCGAAAAATAATATAGTTTATAGTTTTTAGACCAGTGTTTCATTATTGAATTGGCATTTACTTGGTGAAAGTTCATATTCATAACTTTATAAAGAAATAAAAAAACTAACTGTTCATAGGTTGAAATAATAATCTATTGAGTAAACGCGTTTCGTCATAACATTGACTTCATCTCGTACTAAATTATGGTATTACAAATCAATCTATTTATACAAAAAATTGAATATAACAGAGGGGTTCTTAGAGAAACTAAATAACAATAAGCAATTCATTCAGATTCATTAGTAGGTACATTGAACAGATTAATTAGAAATTTCAGAACTCGAATACACGAACACCAACGTAGCTATATTATGCGTGCAATCTTATTGAAGAAAGCCATACCTTTAATCACAATTATAAGATATTACAGTTAAAAAATAGTCTCAGCAAAACAAAATGTTGGGAATCCCTATACATCAATAAATATAAAAATTCCGGAAACCTAGTTAACGACCAGATTGAAGTGAACGCTCTGAATGAATTGCTTATTGTTATTTAGTTTCTCTAGGAACTGCTTTGTTATATTCAATTTTGCGTATAAATGGATTAATTTGTGATACCATAATTTAGTACGAGATGAAGTCAATGTTATGACGAAACGCGTTTACTCAATAGATTTTTATTTCAACCTGTGAAAAGTTAGTTTTTTTTTAATTTCTTTATGAAGTTTCATTATTTCATTTCATTCTACCTATTTTATTATTTCAAATGCTTTATAATGAAATATTCGTTATGTCACTTCAATATTTTTGAGGAAGCTACAATATATTGATTAATCATTTCAATTTTTTTCTTCGTTCCAATAAACAATAAATTCAATCAGTTATCGTCCTGAAAATATTCATCATAAATAGACAATTCAAAATGAAATATTTTATATTTTTCAATAACCAAGTCTGTTGCATATGATTTGGAGAATAATCACATCCTTGAATACTCACGTTTCATACGAAAAAGCAGAAGGGGAGAATATTAGGAGACAGTGAAATGAGTAAGGGTATGATAATGGTCTTGAAAATGAACAGCAAATATCAATTTTCTCAGCCGCGTAGATCAGAGAAAAATTAAAAATTCAATTATGTATTACAATAGACCTCGACTTATTTTTTATTTTAATGAGCCTTGTCATGACATTAGGACAAATTGATGAAATTATTGTATTATCATCGGTCCTTATTACGTGTGCAAATTTTCGAATTAATCAAATGTCTTGAAGTCTGTAGAAATGATGTTGAAATATTCCTCAACATACATATTAATGTAATAAAAACGTGTTAAAAAAAAAATCCGGAAAAAAAAGAAAGATGTGGTGTGATGGGGCACTATGTCTTCCACCACTTCCACCACTTCGTTCCTTCAGATTCGACGTTATAATAATATAATTATTGATATGATAATAATAAAAATAAAATAAATAATGTACTGAGAGTGTAGAATACATATTATGTACATATGTAAGTTTTATAAACAATATTAACCATGTACATTAACTTATATTTGTAAACTAATACTCACGTATTCAATTTCATGTCGCTTATTAATTTTTCTCTATTATCAGTGTCAATTTCATTTAAGTCAGTTGTTAGTCCATTGTTACTATATTTACTATCGTAATGAAGATTTACAAACTATACGGAAATAAACGTGTTCGAGTAAAATGAGTTTATAATGTGAGTATACACCACGTGCTTACACAAGAATTTCATGTATATGTCGTGGCAGAAGGAGAAAGATAAAGAAAGAATGACGCATGCGCGTTGCACTCCAGTTATATGTTTTTCTTACGGTTTCAGTCTGAAATTTTCTTCAGTTTGGTCGCGCAGCAAAATCCCTATCTCCTCCAAGCCTGCCGTAAGGAACTTTGTTCAAAAAATGTGACCTTACTGAGGGAGTACTGCTGTTCACGTTTTTTTAATGTTTCCATTTTCGAGTCCACTTTCGTGAGAATTTATCTAACAAATCTAGAAACTCACATTCTATCCATTAATTAATTTCCAGAACATTTCATGTCACTACAATTCTAGCCGATATCGATCGATATAGATTAATATTAAACGATATTCTCATTCTCTACGGCTAAATATAACCGACTAGATCGATGTTGTTTCCAATGTTAAAACAATCATTATGGGGTTCAACTTTTGGGTGGATTGGCGTATAGAAAGCGACAATAAATCTTCCGGAAACTAACAAACTTGGAAAGGAGAAGGACTTTAATAAATACTCTCCTTCTTCTGGTCTGGACGTTTCCAGTTGTTATTTTCAACGTAACGTTCAGTGAACAGTGGACTTACCGATGAAAGAAGAAAACAATAAAAGAAGATTCATTTAAATAACCTTGAATGATGGAAAAATGAACTTTGATTAGGAAAATCATAAAGTAATAATTCCTTGTATTTGTTTCTCCGATCGTGATATTGAAACGAAGGGGGACTTGTATAAGTTTATAAGCATCCAAAGGTATGATATGTTTTTAATATTTTGATTTCTTTGAAAATTGAAAAAGGAAGGTTTTTAATTTGTTCAATATAGTCAAATATATTTCTAACTAGCTATGTGACTTTTCGAATCTATAAACCTTCATTTTGCTATATATTATGAATTCAATAGCAGGCACAATTAAATTAATTTACAGCTGACAAAATTATAGGAAATAATTTTTTTTCAAATGTTATTAATTTTTATAAAAATATGAACTAACTGTGAACTGGGGCCTATAGGCTGAAAAGTGGTGGGGCTTCGTTAAGGGGACGAAAATACCCTAATCTCATGGGTCGCTCTCATGTGATTTTATACTTTTGTATAAATTGCGGATCATAGATTATAAAATTTATATAGTATAGCGAAAAATATTGAATTTCTAGATTTAAAAGTATCGAAGTGCCTCAGGTGTGCGTGTTTACATTTAAGTATTATGGAGAAGTCATATGCATTTTCAGAAATTTCATTACCGTGAACTAAAATAATGAATTTTCTTCAAAAAGTTTTTGATTTATTATTTGCATATCTTGAACTTTTTTCTTTTTGAATGAGATTCAATCCTCCCTTAGCTCTTGGTGAAACATGATTAAATATTATTAATTCAAATCAAACACTTGGCTGACTGTTTCACAGGTATATATTGAAAATTAATAAAAATTAACAAAAAGTTGTCAACATGTTTCGGGTAGTGAACCCATTCTCAAGACTAATCAATCATCATTAGTCTTGAGAATGGGTTCACTACCCGAAACATATTGATAACTTTTTGTTAATTTTTATTAATTTTCAATATATACCTGTGAAACAGTAAGCCAAGTGTTTGATTTGAATTAATAATACTTTTTTCTTTTATTTCGGAATATGCAATATATTGGTCTACTCTCCCAGAGCACACACTTGCATACAGCGCCCAGTAGTTTCTACCTATGCTTGTATACTAACTCAGTAGTAACACTACTTAATACTAACAAAAATTGTCATACTAAATCACAAATTTTTTAGATTTATTTTCATCAAAATCAATTACATCGCTAATGTCAATTTCGCTCATAATATCGAATTACGTGCGAATTATAGTTCAAATTTGCATCAGTCATCATAGTACATAATCATTTCAAAATTTCCTCTCTACAAATTTCAATTTTGGTGGGGGCCCCTCGAGTGAGGGCCTATAGACTGCATCCTTCTAATGAAACCTCTGAGAAAATCTCATGCCAACCAGTGCACTCCAAGGTTTGAAACCAGGTCCTCTCAGCATGAGAGAGCTAGCTTAAATACTATACTAACAAGAAAAATGAAAGAATATAAAATACGCGACTTAATGCAGATTTTACTCAAGATGTAATTTTGAATCATTCCATCCTTTCCACATTTCTCATAGTCAGTGCCATATGCTCGCAAGAGCCCTGAAATACGGTACCGACCCTAATTACCAAACAATTTCAGTTTCCACCCCATTCGGTAGGCGAAAACTTCCAAATATATTAATACAGCTCAAATAGAACTGGATGAATATGACGTTAGTAAACTTGGCCCCCACAACCACAAGAGATTTTATTCCTCAGATGAAAAAATTAATTCTCACATCACGGCAAAATTTGAAGTTCTGAACATTCAAATTCCACGTGTGATATGTAGAAGCAAATACGACTGATATTTCTTCAAAAATAAATGACAGTGGAGAAAAAATAAAAGATACGCTTCAGGAGAAAAAGAAAATAAAAATTAACAAATAACTTTCAATTAATTTAAATTAAAATATTTTGGATTGATCGGGCCGATACATGGTGTAAATTAATAAACATATTAAAACAATGGTTAATAATAACAATTTACATATTTATTAAATTTGATAACGCATGACGCACGTTTCGGTGAAGGTTCACTTTCTTCAGATCCTCAAGGCAAACTAACTATGTTTCTCCGTTATATCGAAAACAAGAAAAAAAGGTTTTTTTTTAATTAACCATTGGTTTAATTTGTAAATTAAAAATAGTCTTATTGACAGAAAATATTCTTTTATTATTGAAAAGCGTGGAATGCTTGAAGTAAATTGTTATAATATTTTAAACAGATATTAGTGAAAGTATAGTCATTAGGAAAATATCTCAAAATACACCCCACGTTTTTCTTCACCAAAGGAAATTTTTTATTAACACTCAATTTAAATTCAATGAAAATTATTCTCTACATCCTAGCTTGTTCGTTTTTTCTTATTTTGAATTTTTTAGTTCTGCTAACTTCGAAAGCATGTTTTTTATTCTTTTCAACTATTATTTATCTTTGCTTTTATAGTTTTAAAACGATGATAATATCGTAGCAACGAAATTGCTAATTCTGAAGGTCCTCATCAGGATAAAGGGACAAAATATTCTTATTGCATTGTCATCGGTCCTGAATAAGTTTGCAAAGTTTTATATCAATCCAAAAGTTTTGAAGGAAGTGAAAATCACGTTCAAAGATTCAACGTCATAGATTCATAGATACATATATACCAAGCTGTTATGATAATGAATACGGTTGCAGAAGATAAGAGAGACTTTATTATTTCTCTATTGATTGACAACTGTCATTCATAGTCACTAGATATAACTACATAATATAACATTTCCTCCCTAGTTAATGTACTTCCTACTTCTCTCCCATCATCGTTCCTTTTCTCTTTGATTGCATGAAGAAACTTTCTATTTCTTATGATAACGCGACCACTTGGTTTCATTATGCTGTAATTACGATTCTTGCCAACTTCAATAATTTTGCCAATTGTATCCCATAACTTTGTCAGTGGATCCTGTATTCGAACCATTTGACCAATGGAAAGAGGTTGAAGATTCCTGGTACCTCGGTTGTACAAATTTATTTTATAATTTGTATTCCTAGATGCCTTTTCATCATAACAATTGGCTTTTTCTTGCCATTCTCTAGTAAAAAATTTCAAATTTGTTGGAAGGAAAGACCTAATTGGACGACCGTACAATACTTGCGCTGGAGATTGTCCATCTTCCCTGGACAATCTCCAGCGCAAGTATTGTATGGTCGTCCAATTAGGTCTTTCCTTCCAACAAATTTGAAATTTTTTACTAGAGAATGGCAAGAAAAAGCCAATTGTTTTTTTTTTCAAATCGATCATAGCCTGTCTGTTAATCAAAATTTCTTTCACGTTTTGGCAAATATATAAGGTTATATTTGATGTTTTGTTCCTGAAAGTAATTTTACATTCCAATGAACCTAAAACCATTATACTTGAACCATCAGCAGAATTGAGCTTGATTTTAGACGTTGTTAATTGAGATCTTGCTATTTGCATCGAATTTAGAAACTTTTCTCCTGCTACACAAACCTCTGCACCTGTATCAGGTGTCGCTCTGTATTTTAACTGTTTTCGGAAACCTACAACTTGAATTGAAATTTCAATGTAACGATTCATTCCATAGTTATAATTCACTCTGGATACAGACACGTAAGTTAAATCTAATGATTTATCTTTTTGTATATCGATATTTGAAATATTCTTCTTTCGACAATAATCCGAAAAATGTCCATTCAATCCGCATTTATAACATATGGTATTCCTAGCTGGACACAAACGTAAATATTTATGCCAATTTTGAGAACATCTCGGGCATTTTTTTTGGTACTTCATTTTTACTAACTGATTTTTAAACAAATTGAGGACTGTTTTTTCTTCTTGTTGTGCAATTTCCTCCTATTCACAGATTTTTGATGATATCTTCTAATTTGATAGTATCCGATAATGATCTACATTTTGTCTCATTTCTGAATCGAATAATACTTCTATAATATGATCTGTTAGAGTTCTTTCATACAATGTGTTACAGGGGTCGCATAGCTGAAAAAAGTTTCACTTTCTCTCTATAAAATGATATGAATGACTCACCTGGTTCTTGTCTACGATTCATGAATTGACTTGTTCGAATTCGATTATTTTCTTTACCTTTGAAGTATTTTTCGATACCATCCAAAATTTCTTGCAATTTTGCTTCATTTACATTAATTTTCAAAATTAACTTTACAATATCTGTTACTTCTTGAGAAAAGAAATTCATCAGTAATGCTACCATTTGATTTTCTGGGACATTCTCCACAGCTTGGAACATTAAGTAATTTTCAAATTTTGTTCTCCAATCTCTAAATTGTGCATATGTCAGAGAATCAACTAGTTTTTTAGGTCCTGGTACTGCAGAAGAGAGACATAACCTTGTACGAGTAGGTTCTTGATTCTGATCAATATTTTTGTCCATAATATTTACTATTTCATTGGACTCAATAGTTTGATCAACTTTCCTATTAGAAACACTATTTGACGTTCCTCCAATGTCAATTTTTTCCATAAATGCAGTTAATCTATCCAATTTTTCTTGAAAATTTTTGTTTAACTCATAAATATTATTTTCTAGAGATTTAACTGAATCTTTTGTTGCTGCAATTGAATCTTCCACATGCTTCATCTTGTCCTTCGAATTTTCGCAACTCTTCCTCTTGGGCTTGTTTGCACTACTTCGTTTACTTATTCAGGACTATAATTAAATTCGTGATACCGACTGCGCCATGTTATGATAATGAATACGGTTGCAGAAGATAAGAGAGACTTTATTATTTCTCTATTGATTGACAACTGTCATTCATAGTCTCTAGATATAACTACATAATATAACACAAGCTAATAAAATCGTGTTAGAAATAAAATTTGATATCATCTATTGATCCTTTTCTGTAAAAATATATCTTTTAATAGAATCTGAACTAGAGTTAGTAATTATATTATAATGATTAATTGAAATTTTTGTTGACTTATATCAGTTCTATTCAGAATTGATATTTGAAAACACGAAGCCTGCTAACACCTAATCCATATCAAGCAGAAAGAGTTTATTGAATGATTGAAAATAAAATGAAATGTTAATGCAAAATATTTCATTGCATATAGAACTCGAACATTATTTCAATGAAGAAAAGATTGCTAGCTATTATGCCTGTTACAATACCATGAAGCCTACTTATACCCAGGAATCCTTGAATGATTCCCGTTACAAACGTTGGCACGAAGCAGTATACGACGTTTTGAATCTAGTCTTCTTCAATAAAAAAAAAAGAAACAGAATAACAGCGCAGAAAACCTCACCATTTAGTTATGGAAGTTATTAACTACACCGATATCAAAAGCTGGTTTCTTTTCTGCTGGCTGTTTGTGATGTCAGCGTAATTGGCTATCATTGTTTGAAAAAATGAGGATGATAACGTGAAATGCATTTTATGATTAAATTCATATAGGTATAGGGATGAATGAATATTTGAATAAGTGAAATGTGAATGTATATATATATATATATATATATATATATATATATATATATATATATATATATATATACAAATAAACAATTTTGTTACCGATTCTCATTCAGTATATTAATTCAAAAATTATTGGTCGTTATAGGTATTTATTGAAATTTAAATGAAAACATATTAGTTAGACGTTTCGGAAGGCATTCCTCCTTCTTCAGCAACAAGAAAAAATTGATATCTTGTCTGCAATAAACAAAAATCGGCTAAGTGCGAGTCGGACTCGCGTAAGAAAGTTTCCGTACGATTGACAATGTCCCCCTTAAATATTTATTTTATTTTAATTTTATTATCAAAGTAAAAATACAACTGAGTTCGGAACCGGCGTAAAACTGTAGGTCGCTTGAGATAAAAAAAAAAATAATATATTAATAAATAATATTAATGTCATGTCATGGTTACGTCTTTCTTTTCTTTTTGTATCCCTCTTTGTCAATATATGTGTGACAAGATATGTGTGACTCAACTGTTTCAAGTCTTGTCTGTCATTAACGGTGTTTTCTTAGTTCCATTGTATGTGTACTTGAAAAACACCGCTAATGACAGAGAAAACGTGAAATAGTTGAGTCACACATATATACCAATATTGACAAAACCGGATACAAAAGAAAAAGAACGATGTAACCATGGCATGACAAGTATTATTGTATTTGTGTTAAACGTAGAGATAACGAATGTGTGTGGGCCATTATTTGTGAAAATTTGTGTATTTTTTTTTATTGCAGACAAGATATTAGATCTTTCTTGTTGCTGATGAACCTCCGAAACATCCAATTTATATGTTTTTATTTCAATTTCAAAAATACCTGTAACAGCCAATAATTTTTGGATTGAACATAAACTCATATTGCCAAAAGGTCTATTCTAGTTATCTTCTTGAAATTTGATTACGCGCTACGTATATTTGAATAATTCTAATGATAAACTCCTAGTTGATTTTTTTGCATCAAGAGAAATACCTTTTGTTACCTCATTCTCACTCCAAATTCATCTCATCCGCCTTATTTCTGCTAACAGCATCAAACTGTATCAGTTACATAAAAAAAACCATTATAGATGCCACGAAATGTTCAAGGAAAACGTTAAATTATTGCGAGGCAGTGGATTTCTTGTTACACTTCGCATGATAAGATAAACTCCAGCTGCAGTATTATTCGGAGAGGGTGCTTTATTTGAATATTTACTTGGTTAATGGACCTATCAAATATTTTATGCTGTTTGACTTCGAATGCTTCAATGCTTCAGTTATAAAGACTCAATATTGAAGTGTGAATCTTAGAAAAACTGCCTGATTATTCTCCTGATAAATTTACATGCGAATTGACCGTTTAATAAAAAATATGCGTGCCATATAAGAAAATGGTAATGAAACGGTAAGCAAAAAAAATGTGTGTCAGTTTTTTATATCTTTCAATATTTTATCAACTTCAATTACTTGATAATTTTGTTTATTGTGCACAAATATTAGTATTAATACGTAAAAAACCACACTCTAAAATCAAAACAAAAATTGACTGTTAGGTTGCTGTTGTATGTGTTGTATAATATATGTATGTGTTGTATAATATATATGCATCAACTGTTGCCGGTATAACATAATATATGCGGCGTAAACTCCAACAATAATTTCAAAAACATAATATGTAATATAAAATATAAAAGATATATGCAATTAATCAAACATACATTCATTAAATAACAGACAACTGTTCGTTAATTCAGTAATAATAATAATGATTATAAAATAAACCGCATCTACGTGTTTTTCAGATTCTTCTTCTTCGTTATTCATTGTCATTCAAATCAGTATTTTTTATATCTTTCAATATTTTATTAACTTCAATCACTTAATAATTTTGTTTATTGTTCACAAACAAAAGTATCACTAGATATAAATACCTATACATGCATTAACTGTTGCCGGTATACTCTAAATATATGCGGCGGTATACTAATAATCTCGAAGTGAAAGGTGCGCATAGTACGTTGCGCAAAGGACGTTACGTTTTGCTTTTATTTAACGCTCGATTTTACTCCTCATAAAATTTATAATTAGCAGATACGGAAAATTAGAGATTGTTCATAAAAATATAACAAAACGATGTTTAAAATAACTTACTACTAAATGCAAAGTTTCAGATGTACATATATAGGTTAGTTAGTTCAATCCTTCCTGGACAATTAAAAGCAGTGAAAATTGTACATTTAAATTGATCAGAGAGTACACCTCAATAAAATTTCTTTGATTTCTCATGGAAGAGTAGTGGTAGAATATAGGATGTAAAGCAGGTCAAAGAAATAGTGTTCAGTTTGCTATTATATATGGTTATTCGATAGTAAGTAGGGTTAAGTAAGACGCTCTCGTGGAGAGAACAGCTGTAATATGAAGTGAATAATAAATATATTACGATATCAACTTTTTTTTTTAAATTTTTTTCTAATAATTTTATTAGCGGTATTATTTATAAACCTGGAATGACCACCATAAAAGGCTGTCTCACGTCACTTCTCGTCTTTTATCTTCCTTTCCTGAATCTAAACGCACGCGACGGATTCGGTATTCAGAATTTATCAAGCAAATAACGTGAAAACATTTCATTCTTGGACTCTCCCAGTTGCACATGTCATTAAACGGCGCTATATTCAGTATTCGATCGAAACAAAAGCAAACAGTATTGAAAGCTTCAACCTGTCTTCCTTTCAGTCGAGTAGACTTGACACAGATAACTGAGAAATTCCATTTCAATATTGCACAATTACTTTTGTTTAGTGTTTGTTTATTCTATATCTGATATCGTTCAACCTTCCTTTATATTATTATTTAGATGTTTGATAATGCAGGCTTTTGGTTCGATATGTACATCGGGAGATTTATGTACGTCAGCCACGTGGATCATTAAAAACTCAGGAAACAGTGTTGTCCTTAAATATTAGACATATACGATGAGAAAGCATAGCTCAAATCTGGGCTGCTCTTTCCACCAACAAACTTTCGACACATCTTTACATAGTATAAAATGAAGTCGCTTCCCCTGTCTCTTCGCTTAGATCTTTTGAACTACTCTGCGGATTTTAATGCTGTTTTCACCAATACATAGAGTGATTCAAGAGGTAGGTTTATATGTATAAAACATACATATTGTAGTACAGAAGAGCCGAAACATATATTTTTGTGCTATTAAATCGCAAACGCTGGCTAAACCTTACCTCAGAAGATAGATCAAATTGATATACTAAGGAATTGTATATCTTAAAAAGATTTAAGAAGGTCCGTTCAGTTGTCAGTTCTGTTCCATTTTGACATAATTTGATCAGCAGAAGCTGTGGAGCTGCGCAAAACTTAAAAAAATTAAATACCTACTCTTTCACAACCCTTCAATTGAATAGCTCCTTTATTCGACGAATATTTTATTTTCAGAATTAAAATTACAAATGTCAATCATCTAAATTGAAGGTGCGCATGAAAAGCAGAATCTCTTCAAACGGTGTTTCCAAAGATCTTCCCCTCTGGCCTATTTAATATGCATTACTGTTCCCTCAGTCTAATCTGAGTACAACCGTTAACCGTTCTATTTATATGATCTAATTTCGTTCGTTTTTGTTGAAGATTATTCTATCCAGTCTACTTTGGCATGCAAAAGCTTTGTTTAGATGTTGTTTTTTGAAATACCGTTGAATCTTTGACGATGTAGCCTGAGTGTATGGTATACTAACGTATATTTGATATGTTCTATTAGCCTAAATCGCATAGAATATCCTAATTGCAACTTGAGATTTCAAAATTAATTCATTTACTATATTTGAAAGAATTTGGTTAACGATACCTTTTTTCTGAATTGTGGTCATCTCAATAATATAGTCTTATGTCTATTGAGGGATAAAACAGGTTCTATTAATCATATAATAACCAGCTGTTAGTAATCTAACTGGAATTATAGTTTGTGCCAGGTTTGGAGACCTATCGATTACTTTACCCCCCTGAAGTCCCAATGTATGACCTTGGTGGTGTTCTCTACTCTTCTTGCTACCATCTTAAGGAGACGTTTACATACTATTCCCTTGAGATATCTTCTAGTTCTTTCCAGGATACATCGTTCCACAGACCTGTAGCTTTACTATTATAACACATTTTAGTGTCCAGGTTCCGCACCAGTACGTCACCATTAGTTGTCTATATTTCTCAAAAGCTCATATCTTCAGGTGTTGGCCATTCGTAATATGGTGCAAGTAGGTCAGTATCAATCTCATTATTTGATGAAGAATGTTATATGTTTCGTACTTGTTTATAAACAAGCTACAATTACGTGAGGCCAAGGTCGCATGTCGTTGGTATCTTTGTATAGCAATTATATATAAACCAGAGGGAATATCTGATAGACAGACTTAGATACTCATCATGCTGCCCGAGGATTTAGCGAGAAGTCTATAGTGTATAACTAATAAAGACTAGAGTAAAAGATGAACCAGTTTATCATTTCATAACCAGGACCAGTCATTAGAGTACTTTGAATTATTGGAATTTCTCTATAAAGCCTTTCGTACCAGTTGGGTCCTTTTTTAATTTCTGAAAGCGATGAACAAGATTTTTGTATTAGTTGACCTTGGTACAGGTATTCATACACTTCTTCCAATGTTTTTTTTATTCACTAATATATCTTGCTTATCTGACAGTTCACTTCATTCGAACTACATCTCAGTTATCATTTATACTTCATGCATTCTAGTACCTGTATTACAGAAAGAGAGATTAAATAGGAATCTATGAGTACATTGGTATGTATTGTCATTCTGATTACTTCCAGTCCTGAAGAGAAAACTGAAATAGGCGTTGCTGATAAAATTAACAATAAAAGTTACGATACTTCTAGCAAAACTGGTTATAAGTGGAAGAATATTTGAAATTTAATATATATATATATATATATATATATATATATATATATATATATATATATATATATATAATTATATATATATATATATATAAAAAAATATAAATATATAAATAAATATATATATATATATATATATATATATATATATATATATATATATATATATATATATATATATATATATATATATAAAGTTTCATGTATTAAATAACAAACACAACAACTTATGAGAATAATGCAAAGAAAAATTAGATTATGAGTATTACAACGCTCTCGGCTTGCTAAACATACGCAAATACTAATACAGCCGACGCGCCCATTGACGAATTGTCTGGAGACTGACGTGCGATACGGAATTTCGTTCCAAGGAATAAGAGAATTTTTGTCCTAATACGTTAAATAACACACGAACACATTATGCAGTGGTTCAATTGCTTTTGTAATTTCAACATAATAATTCCAGGAAAAAATTCCGACAGCTCGAATTCCTCGCTTCATTTCATGTTAAGTTCACTACTTTTCATCATTTTCTCCATTATAGCGTGACGATCAGGGGCAAATGACGCATTACGTCATTCCGTTCCATCCAAATCGACTAAAAATTCCATTTGGCGGGTAAATTATCAGGGCAACCAACGAGCTTCATATGCTAAATTCACATATTATTCTATTATAGTGAAATCATAAGTTTTCGTCATCAACATATCGTCGATTAGCGTTTCTGATGTCATTTTCTTTATACGTAATTTGTGTATTCGCTACAGATCGGAAAAGCTACATGAAACAATTGAATCACATCAAAAGGATTTTAAAAAATCACGACCTCATTTTGAAGTTATATTGAAATGTAATATATATATATATATATATATATATATATATATATATATATATATATATATATATAAGCGGGCAATACCAATAATTCAGCTCAACTTACTTGTTCAATATTTCCCCGCGACTGATTTCTTTGTTGTATATATATATATATATATATATATATATATATATATATAATATATATATATATATATACATATATATATATATATATATATATATATATATATATATATATATATATATCTTATTCGTTTATAATCTCTATATTTCGTTAATTTATTATTGACTTCCTCATGAGAAAATCTACGAATGTGAAATACAAACAGTTGAAAAAACAGACGACAAAAAAAAACCAATCTACTTACAAATAAACAAAGTCAGTCACTAAATAAATTAACACGAACGTTCAACAACATGTTCGGAACGAGACTAATCATATGAAACATCACAAATAAAGAAAAGGTGCACCTGAGACAATTATTTAAAAACAAAACCACAGAGTGATAGATATTTAAATAAGTTCTAAAATGTTACAATATTTGTTACTTAACTGCCCTACATCTGATCTTAAATTAATAGAATTTTTATTTTTCTTGATGTGGCACATCTCAAGGAACAATCTGCTTCTATAATTTTTTTCTATTTCTAATATTTTTACGTTGTCGTAATCGAAGCAATGACAGGTGTTTTTATGATGTTCTATTACTGCATTTGTATGTTTGTATTTTACATTTGTAGATTTTCTCAAGATATAAGTGACGTAATATAGAGATTACAAACGAATAATTTTTCTTTGTCATTTCCTTTCAACGTATAATACGGTCGATTTTCAATTCTTTCTATATATATATATATATATATATATATTATATTATATATATATATATATATATATATATATATATATTATATATATATATATATATATATATATATATATATATATATATATATATATATATATATATATATATATATATATATATATATATATATACTTCATTCAATAAGGTTAATGGGTTCTTGGATCAAAACAGGCTGTACTATGTAAAACTACATTTATTCTCGGTCAACGTTTCGGTCCATGTCTGGACCTTCTTCAGGACTCTAAAATATTGAAGATTATGTTATATTACATCATTTTCTACAATTACAATTAAAAAACTTACAGAATAGCTGAGTTTGAAAAAATTGTTCTCATTCCTATTATCGATTGAGAACGAACAAAAAGGCAACTGCCATCATACAAACAAGGATTGAATCAAACATGAACAATTCTCACTTGAGAGGGTACTTAAATTTTCAATTCTTTTTATAACAGATTAAAATAATTACAGAATACAATGTCACATATATCTAGTTGCTAGCAGAATAAAACTGAGGTTAGAACATAGACAATCAATCTGAAATCACAGAAACATCACGGACAATTCTCTTATTCTTATAAGATATTAAAAAGGAATAAATGTTGCTAATATTATCTATGTCTTTTCGTGAGTTCATCACATTATCTGTTTGTTTGATGTGAAACATTTCCAAGAATGATCGCTTATTCAAATTTCTTTCAAACTCCCGAATTTTGGTAGCATGATAATCTAACTCATGTTTGGTTTTCCGACCATGCTCCGCTAAAGCACAAATCTTTCTGGGATTTTTTATATCACTTTTGTGTTGAAATAATCTCTTTTTTAACTGTTGGGAAGTCATATATATATATATATATATATATATATATATATATATATATATATATATATATATATATATATATATATATATATATATATATATATATATATATATATATTTATATATATATATATATATATATTTATATATATATATATATATATATATATATATATATATATATATATATATATATATATATATATAGCAACCAGAAGAAGTCTGCGATACTTACACCTTAACTATGTTGTTCTCCACCTACCCAGGAGGGACCATTGTTTGTTTACATTCTAGCTTTCGGAAGAAATTACAAATAATACATGGAATATAATACAAGTAAGAAACCTAACTGTTCGAAATAACAGTTGCCATTGAGAGTGCCATAGGGAAGCCAATATTACATATTGGAAAGCCAATAGTCATATTCAGCTCATTTAATTTCAGAACATTTCAATACAAAAATAGAATAGTCTGTACATTTAATTCTTGAATATATTCAAACAGCCTTCAAATTAATTAATGATTTCATATCCTGTAGAAACCGACTATTTATAAATTTTCAACACTCAATTTGTATGCACCACAAAAGTGTTCGACCTCATTTTTCAATAAGGTTAGCAAATCTCGGCCCGGAGGTGTAGTTAACGCTTAACCGTTGTTTGCAGGTTCGCTTCCCATCGTGCTCTTGGGTGTTGTATTCGTTCCTGAGATTTATTAGTTTGTCTTTGTTATTACACTGAAGTCAGAGACGTCCATAGTGACCATAGTTGACGAAGTCAATTTTGTTATATATATATATATATATATATAATATATATATATATATATATATATATATATATATATATATATATACATATACATATACATATATTTATATATATTTTGATAAACATATATAGATATATACACATAAAAGAGCCACAGCGGGAAAAATTTAATCAAACATATTTGTTCCTTTTTTACATTTCAATTTCTCAAAAATTAGTGAACCGCAAATTATTTTCAACACATGAAAAGTCGACAATGTCCCTTATTTCGTGTTTTAATGTCAACTGTTCAATAAAGGCGATTTTCTAAGTAAATAACTATAAAAAATAAGATAAACAATTAAAAAATTCATATATAGATATATATATATATATATATATATATATATATATATATATACATATATTAATATCTGTATAATTCTCGCCGTTGTGTCAATTACATCAAATTATCTGTTCACATTCATTGTAAATCAATATAATGCTATTATAAGAATGATTGCGGGCGTAGATAGGATCGTTCGTTCCCTTTCTCAACGAATAAACCTAAATCAAATCTGTTTTATTCTGTTTCTCGATTTTCGTTCTATTTCACTATGCATATTCGTTATTCGGAGCAATTATCAGTCCGTCTAATATAAATTTTCTGCCACGTGACGTCATCAACGAATCCACCGCACTTCTTCTCTTCCATTTTCCACATTTTTCTGTATATTCACAACTAGTTTACATTTTCACAACGATATAAACTCGACAACCTATACGATCCAGTGACAGACACTAAACTGCGTAGGATTATTCGTCCAAATTATGGGTTAGGGCAGGGGTTTCCAAACTTTTCCAAGCCACGGCGCCTTTTTCGAGAATCGAAATGATTCCACGACACCCTATCCTGTTATAAATAGGTAATGGTTTGACTAATTGTAAGAAAGAGATTAAATCTTGTATATTTTCACTCTTTGAAATTATCATTGAATTGAATTGGCATTTACTAGGTGAATGATATTCATAACTTTATAAAGAAATAAAAACTAACTTTTCACAACTTGAAATAAAATATATTGAGTAATCGCGTTTCGTCATAACATTGACTTCATCTCGCAATAAATTATGGTATTACAAAATAATCTATTTAAACGAAAAACTGAACATAACAGAGGGGTTCCTAGAAAAAATAAATAACAATAAGCAATTCATTCAGAGTTTCTGGTAGGTTATTGAACAGATTAAGGAGAGAAGAAGGGTTCTTCAATCTGGTCGTTAACTAGGTTTCCGGAATTTTTATATTTATTGATGTATAGGGATTCATAATCGTTACAGTTGAGTCTATAAACACCAGTACGTTCATCTCTATGAATTTATAGACTCAACTGTAACGATTGTTGAAAATTTTATACAGGACGTACAATTAGAAATTTCAAAACACTCCAACGTAGCTATATTAAGCAGAAAACTGACTCTAATTATGCGTGCCATCTCATTCAAGAAAATCATCCCTTCAATCACAATTATGAAATATTACAGTTAGAAAATAGTCTCCACAAAACCAAGTATTGGGAATCCCTATATATCAATAAATATAAAAATTCCGGAAACCTAGTTAACGACCAGATTGAAGTAAACCCTTTTCCTCTCCTTAACCTGTTCAATGTACCTACTAATAATTATGAATGAATTGATTGTTGTTATTTAGTTTCTCTAGGAAACCCACTGTTATGTTCAATTTTTCATATAAATAGATTGTTTTGTAATACCATAAATTAGTACGAGATCAAGTCAATGTTATGACGAAATCTATTTACTTAATAGATTTCATTTCAACCTGTGAAAACGTAGTTTTTTGCAACGCACTGACCACTGAGCTACGGAGCCACTTTAATCATTTAATAATAGAAAACCATTCAATAAAATCAAGAATTGATAATGTACATGAAAAGCAGAAGGCCTAAAGATAAATTTCTGACAAGTTTAAAATTAATAGCCGTAAAAATTCGAGAGATTTAATAAATGATAAGATTGAAGTGAATCTCTGGACCATTTTAATACTTAATTTTTTACCAGTGATGTATTTTCTGATTCTGATTCTGATTAGAATTCCCGATAATCTTCCCCTCTATTATTTAGTATTTGTTCTATACAACTTGGGATATAATTTTGCCATTCAATATTTCATTATATTTAGTTACTCTATGTAATGTGTACCAAAAAACTTGATATATTGAATTTTTTGAATAGATGAAAATATATATTATTACGATATCTATTACGGCACTTCACTTTGGGTTATTGTGGGGGTCATTTGATACATTTACATCCATGGAGCTGGGTCCAAAGAGTCACAGTTGAGGAGATATATTTTTCTCATTTTTTTTTCGTAACTAAAGAACACTTAGGTATTGAACTATTGTATAATTTAACTTTTGTTCAAAAAAGCAATCATGAAAATGAATTTGTTTTTCTCGCCATTTCCGAACGATATGAGCCCTTTTGACGGAATATCTGTAATTTGAAGCAGAATTTTTTTATCAATATGTAGCATCCTGTTAGAATCATCATCAAGTAGAGAAGTTCTCAAAATAAAATGAAGCTCTCAATTGTTGTTACTTTTCTCAGCATTGAACTTTGAAATTGATTTTTTTTACAGAACCACTAATTTTGTGGAATAAAATACCTCGTATGTTCCTGTCAATTGAAAGGAAAAATAATAATTGTTTCAACAAGCATACATTACAAAATATTTTTCAAAAAATAGTGCATTTAAAGGCATTAATAAAAAACCTACGAGGGTTTGAAGGCTAGATTTTTCCTTCCAGATCAATTAAAATCTAAACTTCCTTGACCAATTTTCGGAAACATACAAAATGTTATTTTCTTGATAGATCATATTACTCTGTAGAGGTTTACTATTCTGAGCATTGATTGATCGATATGACCACATTGAATCACAGGCATCGGCTCTGAACAAAAAAAAATATTCTCGGTTTCGGAAAAAGTTTTGTTCTATTGCTAATAATTTAAAGTTTGTATATATTTTGTATGTAAATGTGGGCGTTGCGTGTTTTAGGTACTAAAGTTTTACATTAGGACCTTATTATCTTGTGTAACATTCATCCTCTCAGGATATATGTTTAATTCTTATATTTTTCGCTTTGTCAATAAATTATGTAATTTTAAAGGCAATAAAGCATATTTTGATTTGATGATCTGAAGGATTGTGAGATTAGGCACAGTTAAGATTTATTTAGAGTAGTGAAGAAAGCTGGAATTAATATAAAACAAGTTACATAGAAAGTACACCAGCGCATTCACCATTATACACAATAGTCAAATTTTACGAACTAGTTCACTAGTTCATATTATATACAATATTTTTCAATTTTAATCAATTATTTCAAATGCTTCTTACGAGATATATAACAAATTTCCTCTTTGAAGTTCTAGTAGAAATGAACAGAAAGGAAAAATTATAACTTTATAAAGAAACAAAAAATTTTCTTCATCTCGTACTAAATTATGGTATTACAAAACAATCTATTTATACGAAAAATTGAACATAACAGAGAGGTTCCTAGAGAAACTAAATAACAATAAGCAATTCATTCAGAGTTATTGGTAGGTACATTGAACAGATTAAGAAGAGGAGAAGGGTTTACTTCAATCTGGTCGTTAATTAGGTTTCCGGAATTGTTATATTTATTGATGTATAGGAATTCCCAATAGTTGGTTTTTTGGAGACTATTTTCTTACTGCAATATATAATGATTGTGATTGAAGGTTTGATTTTCTTGAATAAGATGGCCCGCATAATTAGAGTCTGTTTTCTGCTTAATATAGCTACGTTGGTGTTCGTGTATTCGAGTTTTGAAGTTTCTAATTGTACGTCCTATAAAAATTTTTCACAATCATTACAGTCGAGTCTATAAAGACCAGTACGTTCATCTCTATGAATTTTTTATTTGTTGCTTTTAATTAATTTTCCAATGCTATTGTTGGTTTTATATGAAACTTCGAAATTTTGTTTATGAAGGAAAAGTTCAGGTTTTCGGAAGGTTTGCTCAAGTATGTTAAACTGTTATAGACTGTACTTTTCTCGGATATAAGTGGGTAAACTTCTAAAATTGCCAGTTTGTATTTTTTCCTCTGAATGAGACTGTCAATCATATTGGGTGAATAACCATCATTTACTGCCATTTGTTAAATCATATTCAATTCCTTTTGAAAATAAGCTTCGGACAACGGAATTTTGAAAAGCCTATGAATCATACTATGATAAGCGGCTAATTTATGTGAAATTGGGTGTAGTAATGTGTTATGCTATACTCATAAGATTTTATTTCATCCTGTGAAAGGTTAGTTTTTTGTTTCTTTATGAAGTTATGAATATGAACTTTCACCAAGTAAATGCCAGTTAAAAAAAAATTTATTCATTCAATAAATGGTTGGTTGCATGAAACTGTTAGAGGAATTATGCTAAAATTTCTCTCAGATCTACTCTTTCGTTGACAATAAATTCAACTATCACTATATGCAATTGTTGAAAGATTCTATGGTATTGCTACAGCTACACATATAAACGGAAACGATGGTGTGAATTTATAGCACTCATTATATAATGCAAACAGCTATCGATTCTTTAAATTATTTAATTTTCAGAGCAATAATCCAGTTTCGAGTCACAACTGTCATGTGTGGTAAAGTACTTCATTTATTTATCAAATTGTATATTTTTAATGATTTGATTTCGACTATAGCGAATATCGCGACAAATATTTATGGAGCGCACTCTCGTGAGTATGTCCATTGTTTTCAAAAACGCTAAGTTAGCGTGCTTTGGAACCACATACGCCACAGTTGCGCAGTAGACAATTCATATCAGGAAGTTATGTATTCTCGCGACGGGATTCCGCATTTTCGATCTAAGCGGTGAATTGTTGGTTTCCAATATCTTTGGACAATATCTTTAACAACTCAAGCAGTAAACGAAACAATGTCTGCCTTAAATTTATGTCTGAAACAGAGTGATTTCAAATTTAATAATATAATATACAAACAAGAAGACGGATTGCCCATGGGATCACCATTATCGCCTTTGTTGAGTGAAATTTCCATGAATAACTTAGAAGAAAAAATTTTCAATTCTGATAATAATTTAAATACTAACGTTTCATTATGGAGGCGTTATGTAGATGATATTTTTTGTATTTGGACCGGTACAGATAAGCAGTTAGATAATTTTCTTGAATATATAAATGCTTTCTACAACTCGATTCAATTTACAAAAGAAGTAGAAAACGAAAACGGTACCTTGAATTTCTTAGACGTTCAGATTGCTAGGAATTTGAATTCTCTTACTTTCAACATTTATAGAAAACCAACCTTCACAGATACTTTAATTCACAGCGACAGTAACACATTAAAATAAAACTCAGTGCTTTTCATTCGTTCATACATAGGTTCTTCACTATTCCATTATCGGAAACAAATTTTCAAACCGAAGTTAATACAATTATTAGCCACCAATAACGGTTACGATGTAAGTTTTATCGATAAGCTCATTGGGGAAAAACGAAGAAAGTATCTGTTGCATTCAATATACCCCACGCAAACTACTCATGAATTACAAAAATACTTCCCAATAAATTATGTGCCGAATTTGAGTAGCAAAATTTGTAGCAGACTATCGAAAAATAACGTTAAAACAATTTGTACAAATAAAAGTAAAAAAAATCGAACATCGGAGAAAACAGTGGTGTTTACAAAATATTTTGCGACGAATGTCCTGCTTGCTATATATTGGACAAACAGGAAGGAATATAAACATTCGTGTTGAAGAACATAAAAAGTCAATTTTACAAAATAAAAATACCACTGGCTTCTCCGAACATTGTATAGAATTTAATCATTTCCTGGATTTCAACAAAACCCAATTGTTACATTCAGATAACAAAGGAAAGCACCTTGACCTTCTTGAAATTCTCGAAATAATTAATAACTTATGCAACAGTTAGTGTTAAGAATAAAGATTAAACTGTTAAGGAGTCGTACCTACATCAGAAAATCTTGTATCGTTTTCGAAATTTATAAGTTTGTGCACTTCCAGCACTCCCGTTAGGATCAAATGACCTGACATTCGAGGTGAGGTTGTTTTCTAGACAGAACAATACCATAAAAGTGGAGTGAATTGCAGACAAAGTTCCCGAATGGAGGAGGAAATGTATCCGGAATAACGATAATTTTCAAACCGTCTACATATGATGTCTAGGTCAACAAGATATTCGAAATTCAGCTTCCTGTAGCAATTTGTGCGTGTAGGTGAAAACCGGTTTTTAAAAACTTTTCTGACCTCTACAACCTCTTCAAATAGAGTGGGAGGGTTGAAAATTTGTATATTAACTGAATTGGTGTAAAGAAAATGCCCTTTGGATGTGTAAAATTTATTCGGAACCGACGCTTTTTGTATGTGAAAACTTTATATTTTTCGCGGGTTTTAAGGTTGTTTGGGTTTGGGGAAAATAAAACATTAGTGATGGAGCTCTGCAGCTCATGCTATTTTCTGAATCAATTAAAATTTTTGAAGTACCTGAAGAATTTACCTGAAAAGGTTTCTCTCTGATTATAATGTTGAGACTTGGAATATTGAATTTAATGTGTGTTTAGATATATTGTGAATTCCGCGTTACCCTAGCCGTCGTTTCTTTAATTAAGTAAAAAAACTACGTGAATTTCGATTTAATGAAGCACAGTTACAGTTTTCATATCAATTGAAAATCATTTTGAGATAAAAGATTTCTACTGCGTTGAACATCCTATATTCATCTACATATAGTTTGATAGATCAACTCTGCATCATATAGGACTATTTAATAATATTTTCTTTGATTAATTGAGTAGCTAGGATAAAAATTGTTTTAACTTCATGTCAAGTAAGTTCATTCTCGTTCCTCTCCTCCAAAATACTTCTTTTCTCATATTTTCAATTAGTATTAAATTGAATTGGCATTTACTTGGTGAAAGTTCATAATCATAACCTTATAAAAAAATGAAAAACTAACTTTTCACAGGTTGAAATAAAAATCTATTGAGTAGAAGTGTTTCGTCATAACATTGACTTCATCTCGTACTCAATTATGGCATTACAAAACAATCTATTTATATGAAAAATTTAACATAACAGAGGGGTTCCTAGAGGAACTAAATAATAATAAGCAATTTATTCAGAGTTATTGGTGGGTACATTGAACAGATTAAGGAGAACAGAAGGGTTTACTTCAATCTGGTCGTTAACTAGGTTTCCGGAATTTTTATATGAAAAATTCAATATAGGACGTACAATTAGGAACTTCAAAACTCGAATACAATAACACCAAAGTAGCTATGTTAAGCAGAAAACTGTCTCTAATTATGCGTGCCATCTTATTAAAGAAAACCATACCTTAAATCACAATTATAATATATTACAGTTAGAAAATAGTCTCCACAAAACCAACTGTTGGGAATCCCTATACATCAATAAATATAAAAATTCCGGAAACCTAGTTAACGACCAGATTGGAGTAAACCCTTCACCTCTCCTTAATCTGTTCAATGTACCTTCTAATAACTCTTAATGAATTGCTTATTGTCATTTAGTTTATCTAGGAACCCCTCTGTTATGTTCAATTTTTCCTATAAATAGTTTTGTAATACCATAAATTAGTACGAGATGAAGTCAATGTTATGACGAAACTCGTTTACTCAATAGATTTTTATTTCAACCTGTGAAAAGTAAGTTTTTTATTTCTCTATAAAGTTATGAATAATTATATCGAAAAACTTATGATGTACTACATAATTTCGCTAATTTTCAAATAGAGTTCATGGAATTTTCAATTTGAACAACTTTAACTTACTGATGGTTTGCGAAAAGAAGTTCAAAGTGAAAATATCTATGCATAAAACTGAACTTCGGAAAATGAACTCATTGTTAATTCAGCAGTCAGTCAAAATCTTCTTCACAAAGCTGGCGAAAAACGAATAAGTGTCACCTGCGGATTTAACAATCGAGACCGTTGTAGAATTTTGGCCGCTGACAAAATCCTTTTAGAAAGACTTTTAAAAGAGCGATGTGATCATCTCAAATATGAATGCGTTAAATAAAAAGTTTGTACATGAAGTATATTATAATCTGATAAAAGAATATAAAGCAGTGAACAACAACAGAAATTTTTATAGAAAAACTGATCAAATAAAAACGTATGAGTAGCAAAGCTACGTCAATAAATAGATTGTATTTTTCTGCTAAGTGCATCGCGTCGAGATGATACTAAAACGGAATCAATATATATATATATATATATATATATATATATATATATATATATATATATATATATATATATATATATATATATATATATATATATATTTATATCTTTCAAAATTTCATCAACTTCAAGCACTTAATAATTTTGTTTATTGTGCGCAAATATAAGTATCACTACATATAAATAAATGAACTACACTCTAAAATCAAAACACTAACATATGCCCTAATATATGCGGCGCAAACTGCAATAATAATTTTATTAACATAGTATGTAGTATAAAATATAGAAGATATATGCAATTAATCAAACATACATTCATATATAAATTAAATAATAGACAGCTGTTCATTAATTCAATTGATTATAATAATATTAAATAAAACCGCATCCACGTGTTTTTCGGATTCTTCTTCTTCGTTATTCATTTTCGTTCAAATCAGTTTTTTTATATCTTTCAATATTTTATTAACTCAATCACTTGATAATTTTGTCTATTGTCCACAAATATAAATAGATATAAATACCATGCATAAACTGTTGCCGGTATACCCCCTAATATACACGAAGGTATACTAATAATCTCAAAGTGAAAGGTGCGCATAGTACATTGCGCCAAGGAACGTAACATTTCACTTTAATTTAACGCTCAATTTTACTTCTCATATAATTTTTATACAACGTGCTACATATAAAAGTCGTTTCTTAAGGAGTAAATTCCAAAAATTCCGAACTTCGTGGTCTGGAAGGTCTAAAACTTATAAAATCTACTCCCGAACCTCAATGTTTACTATCGATACGCTGCAATAGTCTAACAACGACTAAAAAGAGAGTTACGGTCCTAAAATTTTTCAATTAGTTATGATTCCAACATAAATTGATGGATAATAGCTGAGAAAAGTGAAACTTGGAAAATGAAATACTTCAGAAATAGCGATATTGAAAACAATTTTCATCGTAAAGTGCCTGGAGAAAAATCGGATTAATTTTTCTATTACAATTTGATGATAATGCTGAAAGAATCAGTTGGTTTCCCCCATTTTCGTTTATTGGTTTTCCATTTACGTTATGTGTATACCATTTACGTTATGGGTATAACATTTAAGTAGATCCTCTCCAAGATATAGTCAAAGCTCTTTTTGCAACAAAAAGCATTAAACGCTTACGCGATTTCCATGCGGATGATGTGAATTCCTTGCTTTGTGTGAGAGAATTTCTGTTCGATTTGTTTTGATGTTCTTCACGTTCAAATGGTTCGCGGAAATATCGTTAGTCAGTATTCAAGGAACTTTTGGAAGCGTATATTGCTCATGGAGTACGTGATCTGATTGTTTGATTTTCAAACAACCCGTTTGTATTTGTTTGTTGTACATTTAACTAATTCACTGTTCGGAATCACAACGCTCAATAAAAACTTGTGGACAGAGCTCCGTCACTAAGTTCATATTTTTCGAGCAAAGTGCATCGCGTACTGAAGAATCACGCTTCAATAGAACCGTAATAAAAATTGAAAAAAAATTTATTTTATTCTACAAAAGCGAAGCAAGTCAAGATTCGATTCGAACGGAAAGTCTCCGCAAAGTGTAGCTCAGTTGAGGAAAAGAGTTGAAACCCACGAAATAACGTATTTAACTATGAATTCAAACAACGAACCAAATTTCAATCTGCAAAAAGCTGTGGATTTTCAAAAACATCTAGGTACGAAAAATGGCGGTGGTTGGAAAAATTCATTTAAATCTTGATAACTTTATTCTGCCTCAAATTGTCAAATCATTTAGTTTGATGGGAGCCGCCAAAGATGCCAGTATATACCAGGGATTATACCTATATATATATATATATATATATATATATATATATATATATATATATATATATATATATATATATATAAATATATATATATTTATATATATTTATATAAATATATATATATTTATATATATATATATATATATGATGAACAAAAACAAAACTTGAATTTACTATGTTTATTATCACAAAAATACTTCGAAAAATATAACACTGCGATTGCAGTTTCGGTCACTAGACCATCATCGGGCAGATTGAGTTAAGAACTGAATACATAATTATAGATTTGGGCTTACGGATGAGAAGGAATGATAGCAGGTACCTAAATAGACAAGAGGAACACATTTCAAGAAGGGCTAATAGAAGAGGATTTCATAAATTGGTACAATAAAATATTTTTAGAAAAATCATTATTGTTTAAATACACTAAATATAGGAGAATATATTGAGTCAATCTGGTCGTTCGGCAAGATATCTTGTGCATTATGATTGAGTTTGAAAATTTCTAATGATTCTAAGTAAGTTTGGTTCCTTTCGGTAATTTGTGCATAATTTGAAAGTTATCTATTTGTGGAAACGGGTGGTGTTTTTAACGGCAATGATTTGAAAACTTTGAATCCGTTTTATATTTCAAAAACGATTGTTGGTATTCTTTAAATCTTGTCTTGAACGATCGACCATTCTGACCAATATACCTTCCTTTACATACAGGACAAATCAACCTATAAACTCCTGAACTTTCAAATTTTGAAGTGATATCTTTGGCATTGAATACAAATCCTGAGAGTTTTGTTTGACAGCAATCTTAATATTACATTTAGGTATGACATTAGCAACTTTTTCTGTTAGAGGACCAAAGTATGTTAAAGATATGAATCTTTCCGATTTTCTACTTTCGATTGAGGATATATGCTGTTGTACGCTAGTTGACAACGTTTCCTTTTCATCATTTTATCTATCAAACTTGTTGATGGTCTAGTGACCGAAATTTGAATCGCAGTGTTATATTTTTCGAAGTATTTTTGTTATAATAAACATAGTAAATTCAAGTTTTGTTTTTCTTCATCATGTTAAATTATCACGTAGTAACGACTGATTCCATCAAATATATATTTATATATATAATAAAGTGAACTAGGACATTTATTTGAAACTAATCAAACAAACCTCCTAGCGGAGCTGGTTATAAGAGTTCACGAAGCATCGAAATATCAACATCTACCCCAGACGGTAATTGTTCGAAATGTAAATTTGTTTATTTTTATGGAAATTGATAGACAGACTGTTTCGCCCTTATCGGGGCTCATCAGTATCATCCATCCACCAAGAGTGATAACCAAACCAACATTTCAAACGGTCATACATATTTCTTCTAGTAACTCCATGACATATAAATATGACACAGCGCCACCAGTCGGAAACAATTGAACCACATCTTTCAGAACAGAAGAAAACATTTCGGCATCGAGAACTAGTACATCCGGACACCCGAAGGTGGCCACCATATTCGCTAAGCAAGAGTAACCACGGGCGTGTTTTCCGTTTAACACGAATAATTCTTACTTATATTCATTTGCCATTGCGATAAAATTCGGGGCGATTGCTGCCTGCGGTGTGTAATGTTGAATCACATCGAAATTGATGTGTCAGCTTTACTCTTGCTTATCGAATATGGTAGCCACCTTCGTGTGTTCCGGACGTACTAGTTCTCGATGCCGAAATGTTTTCTTCTGTTCTGAAAGATGTGGTTCAATTGTTTCCGACTGATGGCGCTGTGTCATATTTATATGTCATGGAGTTACTAGAAGAAATATGTATGACCGTTTGAAATGTTGGTTTGGTTATCACTCTTGGTGGATGGATGATACTGATGAGCCCCGATAAGGGCGAAACAGTCTATCAATTTCCATCGATTGTGATAAACAAATTAACATTTCGAACAATTACCGTCTGGGGTAGATGTTGATATTTCGATGCTTCGTGAACTCTTATAACCAGCTCCGCTAGGAGGTTTGTTTGATTAGTTTCGAATAAATGTCCTAGTTCACTTAATTTTATAACCACGGGCGTGTTTTCCGTTTAACACGAATAATTCTTATATATATATATATATATATATATATATATATATATATATATATATATATATATATATATATATATATATATATATATATATGTATGTCGGACATCAACAAAAACTTTTCGAAAATCGTTGTCTATAAGGAGTAAACTGTATAACAAAATACACCCGTACCTAAATGTTTCATGTTTCGACGCGCTGAAATGGTCTGGAACAGATTCAAATAACATTATGTTTCAGGGACCTTCATACTCAAATGAGGAAATGAACTGCAGCAATATACGCTAATAAGCGTCAAATGTATATCCCATGTACTCATAATTGACATGGCTTACTAAACTAATTAATATAAACTACTTTGCTGATGGTTCCAACGAGGTATCCAGCGTAAGCTTTTATTAAACAATGAGTCGAATTGTTTATTTCTTCAATATTTTGTTAATAGAGCATTATATTGTTGAGTGTTAATTTTTTTCAAACTTTGAGTGAATCGTTGTTTTTATGCTCTCTTATTTCATGAAATCAAAATTAAATTACTCAATCGAAAAATTAATGCGATTTACTAATTTTCGACCGAATTATTTCGAGATGAAACAGTTTATCATATTTTTAACGAATCTAAAGTTAATTTAAGCTCAATTGAATCAATTTCTCCTTAATTTGAATTATTTCTTTGTATATTCAATTGCAATCTTACTTTATATTCATAGGAACAAAAGAAATTGGCATTTGGAACAATGTGATGTTCAATCTGTAAGTCAAGAAACCACTTAAAGCATTTCTATTCATAGCTAATGCTATTCTGAAATAGATTGGCCATTTTAATAAAGTTTTCAACGACATCCTCATAAAATATACAGCAAGATGAAAGTCTGAAGGTTCAGATGAAACCGAGTTAAAAAGTGAGTTTAAAAGTTGAAGCGAAACAACACGTTAGTTTGAAAATTGTATATCATCTATAAGAAGTGGTAACTTAATCAGTGTTACATGAAAGCGAATAATGTAGAATATCTAACTTTCCACAGTGTTTGGAAAAATTTAATACTGATGATGAAGCATGAGTTTTTAGTCGTATTTTCCCCCAAAATAATAGACTATTGCGCTGTCTCGAAATCAACAGTGAGGTGCAAGAGTGATTTTTGTATTCGTTTTATACTTCTAGGCCAGTCAGTTTAGATAATCAATAGACAATAATTACAAAAATTTTCAAACTTTAATGTAGGATCGGAAAAGAGATAAAAACAAACTATGAAACTTTGCAACCTTTTCTGAAGTCCGGAACATTGTTAAAATTGCAATAACATTGAATATTGCCTTATGCTTGTGAAAAAAATTCCAAGTTCTGCAAACTTGGAGTAGTATTAAATATATTATTTCATATCACGTACGAAATTTGAAACCAATTTAAGGGTACGGAACATTTTTTTAATTCAAAATTAACGTTTTCCTGTGATAAACTGACCAAAAAAAATTCGAAAAGTGCAAACTTGACAGATACTTCGGAAAAATATACCGAACAGTTGTATAAAGTCGCAACCTTTTATGTTGACCAGAACATGTTTATTTATAATTTTTTTAATTCGTGGTAATTTTTTCGGGCAAGATGGTCTCGAAATAATTACAAAAGTTTTGAAACTTGGTTGCAAATTCAGAAAATATCTATTCTGATGCATTTGCAAATTTGCAACCTCATACGCGGTCCGGAACTTTATGAAATTTGCGAAAATATGATTTTTGGATTTTTATATTTTGGCAAATTATATATATATATATATATATATATATATATATATATATATATATAATATTATATATATATATATATATATATATATATATATATATATATATATATATATATATATATCTAATATTGAAGTTTCGCTTATCACTTGATGAAACATGATTAAATACTGATGTTTAAAATAAAACACCTGGCTTAACGTTTCACAAATATATCGAATAAAAATTAACAATTACATTAGTCAACTAGTTTCGGGTTATGGGCCCATTATCAAGACTGAACAGAAAAATACTTAACAAGCTCATTTATAATATTGATTGTAGTAGAGGGGAAATTTGGTATTCAACTTGTTCATTTACGATGGGGTAGTTCCTCTTAATGGCACTACTAATTTCTAAAATTTCCAACAGGTCAAGACGTTTGCCCTTTTACCTGGGTGGAGGCATATCGTTTTCTCGAAGTCGATGAAATGGTTAAATTTTATACAATGCTCTGAGAAACCAGTGATGTTTTTGTTAAACAAAATTGACGTTTTATGTTCTTCTACGCGAGTGTTGATTTTTCTGCCTGTTTGTCCGATATAAAAGGATGGGCATTCATTACAAAAGATTTTGTAAACACCACTGTTTTCTCCAATATTGTTCCTATCCTTGTTATTGACTAAGAGTGACTTTAAATTACGTTTATTTGTACATATGCTTTTAATACCGTTTTGTGATAATCTGTTGATGATTTTATTACTAATTCCTGGAATATAGTTTATTAAATGATATTTTTGTTCGCTTTTTATTACTGGTGAGGGATAAATTGAATTTAGAATATTCTTATGTCGTTTTTTCTTTATCATATATATATATATATATATATATATATATATATATATATATATATATATATATATATATATATATATATATATATATTTATATATACAAACTAAGGCAATACAGAGGCAGAGGTGTGCATTAGCAACGGGAAAAAATGTGGAGTCAAATTTGAACAACAAATTTGAAATTCAGCATTCTATTACATATTTGAATGGTACATGGGGCGAAAAAAAGGTTTCAAATTAGGTTAGAGGGGTTGAAAATTGGTTCGCGCATTGAGTTGATGCTAAAGAATTGCCTTTTGTTGGTATAAACATTTTTCTTTGACCGCCGTCATTTTTATGATTTCTTGTTTTTCAGTAACCTCTGAAGTTTTTAGCAGTTTTTTAGCTTCTGCTGATTCAGTTAAAGAATTGAAATTAGGTACGTGGGTTGAATTGATGTAAGAGGTCTCGGTAGCCCAGCGGTGAGGTGTATAACTTGTAAATCGAGGATTGTGGGTTCGAATCCTACCTTGCTCTTAGGTGTTATCTATGTCCCATGAAATTTAGAGGTTCTAAATATGATAAACTGTTGGGTAATGACTTAGTTTCAAGCACATTGGCCGTTTGGAACCGACGTTAAACAGTTGGTCCCTTGAGATTTAAAAAAAAAATGGTGTCAGGGATATGGTCATTTAGAATTTCGATTGTTTGTTTTTACAAACGCTATTTCTATTTTAAAATTCCTAGCGCCTTTGAGTATTCTCGAGCGTTGCACATTAAGTAAGAAGGCTGAAAATTTTGAGTGATTATGTTAGAGAGTTGCTGTTTGTGTGTTACAAATTTTTTTCTCTCACTGCCGAAATTTTTATTCGGATATTCATGAGATTTTATCTCTGCGTATCTCTTCAACTGCTCCAAATTGACTCAGGAAATTAACAATTTGTATGTGAAGAAGAACATGAATGAGGGCGAAAATGCTCACGCATTTTGTTCTTCCGAGAATAATTTTTCGAGGATAAATCAACACATTATTCCATAATTTCATTCATAACATGAAGTAATGAGCTTCATATGATAATTTTAAATGAATAACTGATTTAGTTATTCTTATTATAGCGTCGTTTTTAATTTTTATATGTACCAAGAATAACAATAAAGAAAACTCCTTGTATATTCAAATTATTAGCGGAAAACTCAAGTTCCCCAACGGAACTACCCAAGTAACATCAATGCTCTTATTCCGATCTTCAAGATCGCTTTAAAACTATACAATAAAATTTCGAATAAAATCAAGTGATCTTCAAGACATCCCTGAGACCATCATAAAGCAGCTTCTAGCCAAAAAGGGCCCATCCTAAAAAGGCCTTCAAGACTAAATTTCAAAACTGTATTAAAACCATTAAGTTTTAATTCTATATTCTTAAAGGGTTCTTCAAGGCAACTTCAAATACATAAATTAAAACTTATTATCTGACATTTTGCTCTAAAAATGTATTCAAGGCGGACTATATTAACTTAAAAATAATTAATGAATCCTAAAAGTGTTTTATTTTGTTTACTAACACTCGACAACTTTTGAGTTTGTATAATGGCCGGCCGAATGGTAATATTTTAAACCGCATACGTATGCTAAGCATATCATAAAATAATATTCGAAAGCAACCTACTATGGTAAAAAATTCACCAACGGATGGCACTTTTCTGATAAAAAGTAATAAAATACTTCAACATAACTCGAGCGCCACTCATTTAATATATTTTTCCCATATTTGAAAAATACTGAAAAAATATCATCAAATTTTATTTTGCATCTAAAGGATCTAAATGCATTTTTTAATCAAATGGCATATTTCGACATACCGTTCTTCAGTTTTTTAAGGAGATACAAGACGCAATTATTTGAATAATAATATTATTTTCGTTTACTATTGAAAAAGTCCAAAATGGTGGAGTCTTTATTGCAGTTAAACATGGCGTGATCTTGATTAAAACTAATTGTTCATTTATCAAATATTTCAAATCTCACAAGATTTAAAACAGCGTTTTATTTACCACTATAAATCCAATCACTCCCACAGGAGTCTGTTTACTTTTCCTTTCAAAACCAATATGCTTTAATATTTTCAAATTGTGAAATTATTGATTGAAAGTGGTCTTGCGCTAAATGGAATCCTAACCTAAAAAAAAAAGTTTCGCGGATCTTGCTTGAGAATAGTCTTTGGAAATCGTTTATTAATGAGTTGTTTTATTGTTAAACAGTGCCTTGGCTCATGTTTGAAAGGATTGCCAATTCTCTAAGCTCTTCGCAGAAAGCAGATTTTTTATGAGTTCATTGCGGTTTTGAAATTCATTTTGAATTTGATCGTCGTTTTCGTAGATTTCTTCCTGTAATTCCCAGGCATTGCTTTCATAATCGAACGGATTGAAAGATGAAGTGAAAGGACACTCTTTATAAGAACGCTGGTTTCAATTGCACTATGGTTTTCGTGCACTGGTTGAAAAGAGCTTCTCTCAGTTATATCCCCTCCACTTTCATCTGAATCTGGAAGGGGATATTTAATTAGTTTTAATGAAGTCGTCCAAAGGCCAAAAGGTATTTCTTTTAACCAAATTGACTAAATTAAAACCTTTAAACTTAATAATACTCTTAATGTACTCATTAAAAGGTAAAAATTATGTTTTTGGATTTAATGTGGTATTATATTGAATGTATTGTCTTAGGATAATTAGTGTTCCTAATGGGTTTTAAAGAAAACAACAAGGGTTCTCCATAAAACTGCATTAAAACTATTTTTCCCAGAACGGATTGTTTTAAAACCAACTTGCTATTTAATTCTTAATAATAGCAAATTAGTTTTTAAATAGCCAATGTTAAGAGTAACATAAAACAAGTATAAGATCAATAGGACATTAAGAGCAAATAGCCTTTTTATTTTGATTTAAAGAGTGCATTAAATTCTTTGTTAAAGAAAAGGTGGTTTTTAGGAACTTTTAGATTATCTCAAGGTTACTTCAAATCCTATGTCGATTTATTGAACATATTTTAAACCCTAAATAAATAGAAAATGTCTTCAAATTGTTACTTGGGTAAGAATTGACATGAAATCAATTGAAGCACTGAAATTTGAAAAGGAACTTATTGTATATTCAAATCGACATATTTAATTCATTGCACTTCCACAGTAGTTCGAAGAACGTCATCACTGTCTGACACGTAGAATGGGCGAAATAAACATTAACTACCCATTCAAATATACCTATATTCCTGTCATTGATTTAACAGTTTAGTATTTAATAGTCATTCAACGTGAAACTCAGCTCATTCAATATATATCCATTTCCAGTGAGACATATCGGAAACATTTAAATGGAGAGATTTTCAAATAAATTATTAGTTTTTAGCAGATGAATATTAGATATAGAGAATTTCGTCAAAATTGATGAAATCCCAGAAATAAATTCTTCAATAATTTAAAAAATTATCAAATAACTTTCCAAGGGAGCTGGTTATATGTATTCCGCGAAGAGAATTCAACATTCACAATCCAACAGTGAATTATAGAAATCGCCCAGACTCAAAATTTGCATAAAGCTGTTTCGATCTTATTAGATGTCGTCAAAGCAGCTCATTTGAATTGGAGTGAATCAACAAATTTCTAATTGTTCCCCAGTGCAAATCGCGGTCGGGTCTACTATCTGGATAACAACCCAGAGCGCCCTCCGCCAAAGATGTTGGAAACCAACAATTCAACTCTTAGATCGAAAATGAAGAATCCCGTCGCGATAAATGATCGTCCGACCAACACCTCCTACACTAGAAGGCCGGGAAACTGGACTAAAATAAATCCAAGATGGCTACTTAAGTAGTCAGTTAGCTTGTGTGGGGATATTGTTGATAAACATATTTTGGTGTGAATTTAAGCAATATTTTGATAACTATTTTGTCAAAAAAACTGTGAATTAGTTTCAAACGTGTTTGTTAAACTTTTGTGCATATATTGTGTAAAATTGTGGTTGTGTGGTATAAAATTTATTGGAAATTACTGAATAGAATAATATGGTTTCTTGTTGTGTGCCCAAATGTAGGGGCAACTACGAAAACGGGCCCAAAGTGTCAGTATTTTAATTCCCGAAAGATGCAGCATTAAGGAAAAAGTGGATTAATGCCATATAAAGGGAAGAATCTTTTATTCCAACAAAATACACTCGGGTAAGTTTAGTTTGTTTTGTAAATAGTCGGGTCCGACCGTAGGTAATCAAATGAAACATAGTAGAGTTATTTGTGTCAGCTACTCGTGTGAGCATACACATTAAAAAGAACAAAAAAGTAGTTAATTATAGATAGTTAAATATTATTCAACCTTATATTAATGTCTAAAAATAAAACAGCAAAGTAAAGTACTTAGTTAAAATGTAGGGATAAACAAAATATTCACAACTTTTCTTTTTTATTTTAAGGTATGTGAACTTCACTTTAAGGAAAGTGATATTGAAAGGAATACGAAACATGTAATTGAGTCAACAGGAGAAATAATAGTATTGCCACTAACACGTATTCGATTAGTAAAAGGTTAGTTTTATTGATACATTTTGGTATAACATGATTTTAAGTACACATGTATTTTCAGATGCAGTGCCATGTATACTGCCTAATTGTCCTGATTATTTGTCAAATCCGCATACTTCTCAAAGAGATTGTCCTCATTCTAAAAGACAAAAATTAGAATATTATTTAATTTTGGAACCACATCGTTCTTTGGAAGACAATTTAAATTCTGTCATAGATATCTTAATGGTAGTAGCAGATCAAGAGCCTGAAAATAAAGATTCCATAATATTTTTAAAAGAACAAATGAATTTGCTTAAAGTTAATTCCAAATTTAGATTACAATATTACGATATTACAATTGATATTATATTAACATTAATCTCTATTCATTATATTATTGTTTTGAGGGAAATGAAGAATTGAAATTATTCAATATGTTTCTGTTGCAAACTGTATTTTTGAATGAATCACATTAGTGTATCCTAAATTTTATTTCTCATTGTAAATATTGCATACCTACTATCTCGTCATAGAGTACTGTTACATATTGATCCGAAGACCAGCACTAGCTGATTCGGGATGTTTGTTTATTAACATTTGTTGTAACTATTTTGTATAGATGTACACTGTTTTAATTTATAAGTTTTTCACTTTGTCACATTGAACATGTTAATAAAATCATTTAAAATATAGCTGCGAGATAGTCTTATTTTGTAGCATTTTGTTTTCAATTTCACCTCATGCTAAAGGTTTGGAAAGTATAGGTAAATGTTTGTTTTTTTGTCTTTAAGGTGTAATCTTAAAGCATATTTTTGTAATTTCTTAGATACCTGGCAGGCTCCCAGTATCATGTATCTTTTCGACACAGGAAAATCAAGCAGACCTTTTAAGAAGCACAGCATTTCGCATCACCTTTTATAAACTACAAATAGAATTTTTTAATGGTCACAATTGTCCTAAACACGATGAAGAATCTCTTTTAAAATTGCTCTTTAAACCAGCAACTACAATTTTGTTAAAAAATTATCTTAAAAAACATAATGATAAAACCAGTACAAAGACAATGCCCCATTTAAAAAGAGTGAAATCACAAAACAAGTCAAATTAAACCCTTAAAAATTATTACAAACTTTATTTAGTTATTGTTAACATGATCAAAAACATTTAAATATTTACTATAACAAAATCTATAAATATTTCATATAATGAATTTAAAATACCCGCTGACTACTTCATGCGCCATCTTGGATTCAGCTTCCCGGCCTTCTAGTATAGGAGGTGTTGGTCCGACGAATAGTTTGAACCATTTGAATAGAAAGCAACGCCATCTGGCGTTCCAATGACCAAATTTTAAAAAATGAACTCAATGAATAAGAGCTCAATCAACAAAAACGGTTATTTTTACGGTTTAGCTTTGCTTGTTACAGTTTCAGGCTTAAATTACTCAATTGATCATCATGAAATCTTGTACACATATTCTGAAGAGTAAAATAAAGGATATAGAATATATATTCAACAAAAAATTCAAAAACACAATAATATTTCTGAAGGGCAAAAAATTGGTGTTGGTATATATGATCGTCCGATGATGAGTTTGAACAATTGGAATAAAATGAAATTAGAATAATTAGAAATTGCAATGTCCAGTTTAAGTCGTTAGTTTCACCTAACAATATGTTTTCATTTTGTGACGTATATATACGGGTTTCATTCCGATTTCTCCTAATTGTACACGTTGAAGAACTCTTGGAAAATACTGCAATCAAAATTCGCACACAATGCTCATCCAATTAGACTGCAGTATCACTAATACGATTCCTTTAAAATGATTTATGCGCATGTAAAAAATAGCGAAACAAACTTCCTTTCATTCCTTTTACAAATTAAAAATGCTCGGATTATTCTTCAAATGCAGAGATCTTATAGAAAGTTTGTATTCCACGTAATGAGTACTTCGAATTTTATTTCAATTTCTTTCGCCAGAAGTTCTGTGCAAAACAAAACGTCTTTTCGAACATGCTGCAAATCGCGAACAAGAAAACATCCGTTTGGTTTACGAACGTATTTTATAAGCACGTGTTCGAAAACGAGTGTTTTTCAACGTGATCGCTGTTTTGACTTGAATACATTAATTTCTCCTAGTTGTGGTGTCAATTTGATACAATTAAACTTTCGAATTGCAAGATGTTCAATAATCCGTCTGTGATCCAGGTGGTTGGGAAATTGTTAAGGGCACATATGGATGTTGTGATTGTCCAGAATTGCAATTTGAAATTATATGGACTGCTGTACTTGCCTGTGTCCCATCCTTAAAAAAAATGTTCATTCTTTGATCCTATCGATGAATGAATGGAAGTTGTATCAACCAGTTTTATTTTCGCAGAAATGGGAGTGGAGAAATTCAATTGAGATAGGAGAAGAACATGGGCCAAGGTCTGGGGAGTAATTTGTGAAATTAATTAACGAAGTGTTCTATATCCGCCAATGAATTTAATTTCTACATTCAATATGAAACATTAATCATATTATCTGAAAGATCGAATCGTTAATTATGATAATAATTGCTAATGGAAGGCATATTTTCGAACTTCAGCGACATTGATATTCCTGTTGAAAAAAATTAGTAATAATTATCGCTCTTTCATTCGCAGGCAATCTCGTAGATACTCAAACAACTCGACAATAAAAAGGCTACTGAGAATGTCAGAGTGTTAAGTATTCGCCTGAGGAAGCGTAGGATGATTCCATCTTGATTGTGTGTATCATATGAATATCAATTTATTTTTACCAGAAAAATTGTAGGACTACTGCTGAATCCTAAAGCTAAATTCATTATAGGCCTGAGAAGTTGAGCTTTATCACTAAGATCGTATGTCCCCCTCATATTTGTCTTATTAACCCCCTAACCCCACTTAGAGGGACTATGAAAGTGAGCAAAACCTTAAAACGCACGAAAAAACATGAAATCTCAACATCAAAAAGGCGGTGGTTGATGAAAATAGATTTTCCCCTCTATCAAATCAAATAAACTCAAACCACGTACCAAATTGAAACCCTTCAATCTGAAGAACTTCTCAAAACCTCCAAAACCACGATAAAACAAGAAATATCCGCCAAAAGGCACCCCTCCCCCTATCAGTGAGTTGACTGTCACCTGGTGACAACAAACTTTGTTTATCAATTTAAAAGTTGCGTTTTTGGTGTAGTTTTTTTTGTTACATTGCTACTTTTACTCGGGATGGAATGAATGACTTCCATAATGAACATGTATTGTCTGTAGATAATCCTCACGCTTTCAAAAGAAGAGTTTTTCAACAAAGATTTTCTATTAATGTGGACAATAACGTCCATTTCAATTCCACAAATTTGATAGCAAATTTTCCTATGGATCTGGTATGGATGTAATATCAGTACGTCGAAGCACCACCGCATGGACGAAATCTTGTCGCCTGGTTAAACCAAACTTTAATAGGAGATGGATTGGTGGGTATGGTCAGGTGCTATGGCCTACGAGATCACCTGAGTTGAACCCTTTGGATTATTCTGTACGGGAGCATTTGAAAGTACTACAGTTTAGTACAGTTTACAGAGTGGAAATTAATAATCATGAACAATTATTGCAATCGAATCCACTCAAAATAGGCAAAACATCAGTTAATATAGGCTACACTTTTTTGCATTGACAAGCCTGTATCGATACTATAAATGATATTTTCGATCATTCAATTTGATTATTTTTGTATTTTTATATAATGTGAAGAATATCAGCCTTTATACGTTCCTTAATATTATACGCCTAGAGTTTTGATTCACCCTATACATACATACATATATATATATATATATATATATATATATATATATATATATATATATATATATATATATATATATATATATATATATATATATATATATATATATATATATATATATATATATATATTATATATATATATATATATATATATATATATATATATATATATATATATATATATATATATTATATATATATATATATATATATATATATATATATATATATATATATATATATATATATATATATATTTTTATATATTTATATATATATATGAAAAACTTGGTTCTCGGAATGAACCGCGTAAAAGATTTGAAAAATCTCGATGTTTCGGCTCCTTATGCGAAACCATCTTCAGGAGAATTAGAAGGGAAATAATTCAGATACTTCCGAACGCGGAAATTTTTCTGAATATATATATATATATATATATATATATATATATATATATATATATATATATATATATATATATATATATATATATATCAGGGGCGGCTAGTCAAAGGAAGCTAAGGAGGCTAAGCCTCCTCAAAAATATTCCGTGTATCACTAATATATATATATATATATATTATATTGAATAGTCAGCATTCAGCATATTCATATTAATCAAAATCATATTATTTTATGCACCTACCTTCCTTTCAACCTACATTATATAATATAATTTATTAATTAAGATAGAAGGTATTTACATTTACTGCATTTCATTCATTTCAAGATTTGTGGCAATGCTGCGGAGGCATGGAAAGGTATATTCTCAACGTTCATTATGCCTGCCACACAAAACCAAACTCACACCACTCAAAAAGAGAATACTTGATTGCAATATTAAAGCAAAACACATGTAAATGGCAACACGGAAGGAGCCCAGTTTCGACCAATCACAACTATAGACAACGCGTAACATCGAGTCAATTTCGTTGGAAATCGTAATGTGTCGTAATCATAGACGTTATAAAGGTTAGGTTAGGTCAATGGTCGTAATTCGCTAATGCTAATGGCCGCCAGAAAGAGTTCGCGTATTGTGTAAACATGAGTTTCTGAATCTGAAGTTACTGAATCTGAAGTTAATTTCAAAAATTTCAATGGTGACTTAGTGGAATATTTGTTATCCCATAACTTTAGTGCTCTAAGTTATGAGGATAAAGTTTTGATAAGAACAGTGATAATATGCAGGTTCGTAAAAGATGGAACATTATTTGAGAGATTTTTAGGTTTTCATGATGTCAGTTCTGGAAGGTCTGCCAACGATTTATTCGATTTTTTAAATGAGAAATTTTCGAAGTTTAATTTTCAATCTTAACTTATAGCACAAACCTATGACGGCGCAGCGGTTATGGCTGGCCATTTAAACGGTCTACAAACAAAAATTAAATCTGTTGCTCCTCAAGCTATTTTTACACATTGTTATGCACATAACCTGAATTTGGTTTTAAGTAACGCTTGTAGTTCTATTAGGCAAGTTAGAATTTTTTTTTCAAATTTATCTGCATTTTCAACATTTTTTTCAAAATCAACAACGCGCACAAAATTTCTAGATGCAATAGTAGGTAACAGAATTCCAAGTAACGCACCAACTAGGTGGAATTTTACTTCAAGAGCTATCTTTACTATACACAATAATAAGGATAAAATTTTAGAGGCTCTTAATTCTATAGTTGAAAGTGAGGAATTTTTCACCGATAAAGTAACTTTAAATACCGCACGCGGATTAATATCTTACTTACAAGATAAGGAATTTATATATTTTTTAAACATCTTTAGATTAATTTTTGAACAAACAGAAATAGTTTTTCAAATCTTACAGCACAAGTTTTCAGATGTGATTTACTCACGAAATCGGCTCAAGTTTCTTTTGGAGAAAATTTCAGAATTTCGTGCAGAAGTTTATTTCAAAAAACTATTTTCTGTATTCTGTATCAGTAAACGACTGATGATACGACTCAATTTAGCCCAAAACGAAAGAAATTCAGTTTCGCAGATATAGAGCTTCACTATAAGCAACTATTTTTTGAAATTTTGGATACTATTAGGGGTCAAATAGAAATAAGGTTCTCTGATTTGAAAGAACTGCATTTCTTCGAATTACTCAATAAAAATTTGTTTACCGGATTTTCGGCTAATTTTCCAGATAACCTTTTGGAAAATTTATGTCAAAAATACACTTTTTTTGATAAGGTGGCCCTAAAGAGTGAACTGTGTGTTGTTTATAATGACAATGAAATTTTGGGGCAAAATGAAAATCATGTCATGACTATTAAATACCTTTTTGATAATGATTTGAATCAAGATTTACCCCAAGTTTATAAACTCTTATGTCTAATTGTTTCTATCCCGGTGACATCGGCTTCCGTGGAGCGCTCGTTTTCCACTCTTAAGAGAATTAAAACTTATTTACGAAATTCAATGAGCCAGGATCGTTTGAAAAATATTAGTTTGTTGTCTATTGAAAAGGAATTGGTAAAACTTATGGCGAAAGACAAAAAATTTTATGAGGATATTATAGATCATTTTGCTAACGTTAAAGATCGCAGAATCCCGCTAATCTTCAAAAATATATAACTTTTTATTTGCTGTCCCACACATATTCTGCACATTTTATTTTTCACAGGTTTTGTTTGTGGTACTAGATACTTTATATTACTTAGTATTATACCAAATACTTCGTTGTTCCTTGTAAAAATCGGTATTTATTTAGTGTTGTCCAAAAACTCTCAATTTTGATCAAATTTCGGATTCTTACTTATTTAGGCCTGAAAAAGCCGAATATGAACTCTGATTTGGTCGCTTCTTCACATTTATTTTTGAAAATATTAAGCTAACCTGACTCATTCTAACCTCACTAACCTAACCTCCGAGTTCAAGAAAGTAACAAATTCATGAAATAGATATATTTTATATTGAAAAAGACAATTATTATCAATTTAAAATTCATCTAACCCATGAATTCGATACTTTCTTGAACTCGGAGGTTAGGTTAGTGAGGTTAGAATAAGTCAGGTTAGCTTAATATTTTCAAAAAAAAATGTGAAGAAGCGACAAAATCTGATTTCATATTCGGCTTTTTCAGGCCAAAGTAAGTAAGAATCCGAAATTTGATCAAAATTGGGAGTTTTTGGACAACACTAAATAATTACCTAAAAATCTTAAAAGAATTAATTTTTTGTTTGATTTTATGCAAACATTATTTTTTATTTAAGGCTTCTGCCTTGGCATTGGCATCTATGCAGGAATTATAAAAAATAGATGTCTATGCCAAAGAATTTATTTAAATTTTTTTTTAGGTCTAAATGTATATTTTATTATTTTATTTTATTTTTATTTTGTTTTCCTTTTATGACAAGAATTTAATTTTAATCTATTTTTGGGAGGGTCCTATTTTATTTTTGGCAAGAAAAAACTCTCACCTCCCCGTTGGTTCTTGCTGGGCAACAATTGATTAATTCCTCGAATAAGTAACAAATTCGTTAAGTAGGTAGGTAGGTACCTATTTTGTGAAAAATATGATGAATTGATTAATTGGCTGTGAATATTATAAATAGGAGTTTAAGGTCTCAAGGTATACACTCGAAAGTGAAAACAATTTTTTTCCAAACAAATTAATAGCTTAGGGTGCTTGTTTTACTTTGATTCTAAATTATAACGCGGTTGACCTTGAAATCCTAAAAATTTTCGCCTATGGTGTATTTTTTAACACCTCTTGTAGCCTCCTCAAACCAAAACCTCACGAGCCGCCACTGATATATATATATATATATATATATATATATATATATATATATATATATATATATATATATATATATATCAGACATAAAATAGATTTCAGAAGAACTCCTGCATCTCAATGTTGACTTTTGATCCATCGTAATACTCAATTATTTTCTTAGAAAATACAACTGAGAATCTGCCGCAAAAACTGTGGTATAGATTAATCTCCTACTATTTCTTTGAAAAGTATGTGGGTCGATAAAGCTAAAAGATCAAGTGAAGCTGTTGTAGACAGGGTCTTAACGGGCCCCATTTTATGAAATCTCAAAGCTGCATCACTACACCCACAATATTCTTACTGCATATCAATAACATACTGTATTGAACAAATAACAATATAAATATCGTAAGGGTTGATGTTAGAGGTACATCATTTACTGAACAGTAGAAAAACTGTTTATTCATAAATCTGGTATATTTATCCAGTGCATCAACTAAGCTCCTTCTGTAAACATAATTAATTCACTGTTTCGAATTCAGGTTAATTAAATGAACTTGTTTGTGTGATCGTAATAGCAGTCCTTACATACAATCACGTTACCATGGAACGCTGCCGTTCAGATTTCAGCTTGAACAGATTTTTGAAACGTTAACTTCTGGAAATCTGTGCTACGATTTGAACACTCCTGACGGAATATCCGTAACTTGAAGCAAAAATTTTGAAGTGAAACTTCTTTGCGATCATGAGGTTAAAAGTTTTTGTCCAAGAAGAGGGAGAGAGCGATTGAGACCGATTGAGAGAGAGTGAGAAAGGGCGAACACAGCATGAAGCACATAGCCATGGAGCGAGAGGAGGGAGAGAGCGAGAGAGAAAGGTAGATCGAGAAAAAATACAAGCTATTTGTTGATGTATTCGTTTAGTAGTTAAATATTAGAACTTTAGATGGCAATTCTCTCGCATAACGTCCTGTACTACAGTAAACGCAGATATTTTTCATGTATTTACATTATCATTAGTATGTATACAGGGAGTATTTATAAATAAACATGTTGTAATAAATTTGTAAATCATGCTTCTCTAAGGAGTTGTTCAGAGTAAGTAATATATTTGTTATCTCTTTGTTAATTTACAATTTTTTATGTTGATTTCTTTGAAGGTTAGGAAATTTTAATATTTACAAATAACATGTGGCATTTTAAATTGCCACTCGTCATTTGAGAACTTAATATACTATTTTTCATAAAATTTCAATTTCAGAAGAGAGATTTAAAAATTAGTTTGTCAAAAAAGTTTCACTTCTGACATATGTACTTTGTACGCACGCACTTTTTATTTAATCCATGTGGAGCATACCGTTAGAAACGTTATCAAGTAGAGAAGTTCCTAAAATAAGATGAAGCTCTAAATTTTTGTTACTTTTCTCAACTTTGAAGTTTATTTTTCTCACAAAACCACTAATTTTGTGGAATAAAAAACCTCTTATGTTCATTTGGTACTGTCAATTGGATGAAAAACGACTAATTATTTCAACGAGCATACATTACAAAAATATTGTGTGTATACAGCCATTAATAAAAAAACTTACGAGGATTCAGAGGCAGGATTTTTCCTTCCAGATCAATCAAAATCTAAACATCCTTGGCCAATTTTCGGAAACAAACAAAATGTTATTTTCTTGATAGATCTTGTAACTCTGTAGAGGATTTCTCTTCTGAGCATTGATTGATCGATATGACCATATTGAATAGCCCAGGCATCGGCTCCGAACAAAACAAAAATTTGATACTTTTTCACGGTTTCAGAAAAAGTTTTGTTCTATTGTTAGTAATGTAAAATTTGTGATCTGATGTGTTATTGCTAGTAATTTTTCATAAAGGACTCCAATATTTTGTGTCACATACATCCTCTCAGGGCATATGTTTAATACTTATATTTTTCTTTAAGTCATTAAATTGTGTAATTTTAAAGCATATTTTGATTTTATTTGATATAATTTCTTTTTCAGTTTCATGTGATTCAAGCTTTCTGATTTGAAGAACGGTTGAATGATTCGAACATAGTCTTGTTTACTCGCTCTTATTGTATTTGTGAATTGAGCTTGTATAAATTTCATTTATTTGTCAATCTGTTTTAGTAATTTTGAGATGAAGAAAGCATAACGCCTGTTAATCAATTTTCATTGCTCTCCTCAATTATTTTTAAATTAACTGATGAAGAAGTTAACAACTTGCTTATCTTTCGAGGTTTAGAACCATAAAATTTCATCGGAATAACGCTTTTGAAATAAAACTTTGTTTCTTAGTTCAAGCCTAAAATTTGATTTTAATGGCCAGATCTGAGGTAGGATGATAAAGTGAATTCATTATTAAATCATCTGTTGATACACTTTCCAACTTTATTTCAGATATGCCACTGAAAATTTTCGCTTTTACGAATGTCAAGAGTGAAGCTCAGGTTTATTTGTATCTTACGTAATGTGTATGAAATGGTATTTTTAGATTCATGATATTTAAAGTTTAATATATTTATGAACAACTGGGTAAATGTTCATGTCAAACTTCACTTCAGCAAGAATAATTTCAAGTTTAGAAGCTTTATAAGATTTGAATAGATTTATACAAATAACATTTTATTTTAAATAGTAAAAGTTTTATTTTTATATAAAAATTTTATTCAAGCTTTTACTGAAATTTTAAATTTTATCATGAAGATTGATTTGAACTGTACCTATACTTGTCTTGATAATGGTTTAATAACCCTCGTAATAGGTTTTAATATTTTATATATATTGAAAACATAAGAGTATTTAGTATATATTATATTATATTCTCATCTTCAAATATTCTCCACTGAGCGATATTTGACTTCATCTTTATAGTAAAAATATTTCAATATTGCTTCGATAGTGTGGCGCCATCTATTTTCTGTGCCGATTACCTACTTATCAATTATCCATGTTATATTTTTAGATTCGAAAGTTAATTTAATTATCAGCAGCGATTTTATGTTTCATGAAACTGATATTTGAATAATTCGAGAAATTAATGTGGTTTCCTTATTGTCCTAACAACTACATATTTTGAACTCTGTGGTGAACATAAGACGTAGCTTGGGTTTATTCATAACACCGATGAAGTAATTAGGCTAATTGCTACAAACATATCAAATAACATGCTGGTAATGCACGGAATATATAATCCACAGAACTGAGGCAACAATTTTCACTATATCACTTAGTAAATCGCTTATCAAAAGTGGTCATAATATGAAAACATTCTTTGTTGTTGATTATATCTGAATTCTACAAACACAAGCTGAATTCATAGAACCTAAACTAAATTAGTACAGTGGTTTTAAATAAGTGAGCTACAGTTGGTTGATTATCAGCTTTCTGTTTTATATATACCTATATTAAATAATATATATATATATATTAAAATATATATATATATATATATATATATATATATATATATATATTTTTATATATATATATATATATATATATATATATATATATTATATATATATATATATATATATATTTATGTATATTAATATATATATATATATATATATATATAATATTAATGATAATAATCTTTATTGCACTTGAGGAAAATTTAAAAAAGAATATTAAGCACAAAAGGTGGAAGTTCTGCCACTACCACCAAAAAGAAACAATCACTGTATACAATTCTCCTGAAAATTCATACATTTTTCCTTAAGGAACTTTTTCAATGTATTGACATTAACACAGTTATTAAAAAGATCCAGATTATCACTGAGAATCTTCACAGCCCTATAAGAGAAATCCCTTTCAAACTTGGATGACCCATGGTATGGTATGTCAAAACTACTACTGCTACGTACATTCACACAAGTATATAGTTCTCTCTTAGCCAGGAGATTATTCAAGTATGAGGAATCTCTCAATATTTTATATAGAACAGCTGCAAACTGATATAGAGACTGATACTGAACTACTCCAAGGAATGTGTGAGAGGTTTCTTAGTGAATAACCAGCAACATCTAGAGTCTCACACATCCCTGATAATGCGTGCGGGATACTCTCAGGGTTGTGTATAAAAGATTTTTCCTCTCACACGGACGTGAAAAAAAAGATCTTTTTATTCCATTTAGACCATTTATATGATATTGGAGAAGTCAGTGAAGAAATGAAATAAATCACAGCATAAATAAACACAAAAAGGTATGAAAGAACATCAAAAGGTACATTCCATAAATTCATCAAGGTTATAGAATGAGTATTGCCATAGGAGATCTTTGAGAGATTTTTTGAACACATTAAAATTTTGGACATTTCTTATAGAGATTGGTAGTTTATTTTACAACTGTATACCAGTGTAGGATGGACTATTTTCAAAAAAAGTAGTACGATGAGGCGGTATTCGAAGAAGACTGCCATACCTTGTCTCATAGTTTTGATTGCCAGCACTTTTAATGAAGTTGTTCAGATTATTTTTAACGAATAGAATATTTTTATAGATATATATATATATATATATATATATATATATATATATATATAATAATAATAATAATTTATTGAAACTGTACAACAGTCATGTCCAATCTAATTTACAATTCAAAGTTGTATCAAATGCTATCTATCACTACTAAAGAAATCGCCAATCTCTTCTACACTATACACAGGATATTTTATAAGATATTCTTTCAGTGTTTTCTTCAGTGCTCTTACAGACAGCGTTCTCCATGCATGTGGAAGTTTGTTATAGAGCATACTGCCTGTTGTCTGTATGTGTATGTATATATATATATATATATATATATATATATATATATATATATATATATATATATATATATATATATATATATATATATATATATATATATATATATACAGGGGAGAGATAGTATTTTGTTTTATATGTTTTGTTATAGTAAAGCAACAATAAATTTCGAACTTGGTTTTAGTAATTGTAAATTGTTTTATGTTGATGAAATTGTCAGAAAATGTCGCTTTCAACCTTTGCAAATTTCATGAAACATACATTCTTATTTATAAATAGCAATTCACACTATTCTCATGTTTGAATGTTCATGGAATCCTTCAATAAATATATATATATGAAATATTTTATTCTTCAACTTCTTGTCACATGTATGATGCGTGTTAGTGAGAAAAAAACATCTGATACGATGTTATATATTTCGCTAACTTTGATGTAGATGATTCCATTATCCGAAAATTCAAGTAGGCATCTCTTCCTAATAGTTGAAGGTTCAACCCAATTTAACATATCGTAGTATGTATCAAAGTTCAATTTGGATGAAGGGATGAAATATTCTGGTTTGTATTACTAGAGTAGCCATAAAATGAGGAATCCTTATATTGGCCGCAATGGCCAATGGCAAAGAATCCTCTTATTCGTCCCACGAGAATGCCGAACTTCAGATAGGATCTTTCTCGAAATACTACCCTTCACCAACTGAAGTATTCAAACATTTCCAGTGAAATGCTCAACTTTTTCAAACTTCTTCATCTTTGCAACCAACGTTATGTTTTCCATATACCAAAACGGATATATGAATATATATATTTATATATATATATATATATATATATATATATATATATATATATATATATATATATATATATATATATATATATATATATATTTATATATATATATATATATATATATATATACATATATATATATAATTATTTATTCGAATTGTTGTTGCCTGTGAACTATTTCTAATCTCTTGATAATTATAAGCAATAACAGGCTTGTTGAATCTTAAAAAACTCGATTTCATTAAAAAGTTGACGTTTCGCCACGACATTCGTAGCTTTATCAAAAAGTTTTAGAAAAGTTTTGATAAAGCTACGAATGTCGTGGCGAAACGTTTTTTTAATAAAAATGTTAAGATTCAAACAAGCCTGTTATTGCTAATAATTATCAAGAGATTATATATATTATATATATATATATATATATATATATATATATATATATATATATATATATATATATATGTATATGTATATATATATATATATATATATATATATATATATATATGTATATATATATATATATATATATATATTTATATATAGGTATATACTTATATTTCCTTCATTTAAAAAAAGAGAATCAATTTTGTGCTAATTGAACCCTCATGCTATTCAGTATTCTTGAAGCGGCTGCCATCCTGTTTAAGGAGATGAATTCATTTCCTTGAATTTAGAATCAAAAGATTTCCTCCTCGAAGGTAAAAGTGACCTGTCCCAGAGTTCTCCAAAGAAAACCCTACCCAATGTTGATATGAATTTGGCGTTTATGAATTTTTAAAAAATAGCTGATTACATGCGAATCAGACCAATATTAGCAGTTAGGTGTGCTAATATTGAAAGGTAATTAGTAATTAGTAACTGAAGACGGCCACAGCCAGAAAAAAAGAAACATAGTTGTCTGTTTTTTGACTCTTAAGTAAATTGCAATACAACACAATCGAGGATAATTCAAATATGTATATATTCAGAAACTCCACACGTCAGAAACTTGTGTCGGTTTACACGCATAGGTCACCATATATATTTATATATATATATATATATATATATATATATATATATATATATATATATATATATTTATATATATGCGTGTAAACAGACACGAGTTTTTGACGTTTAGAGTTTCTGTTTTGGTCTAGAGTGAGATATAATTTGTTCGTATGTTTTTGTGCTCCTTTTAGAAATAATATGGAAGTTATGTGAATGAATAGTCATTGCCCACTCGGTCAATGGAACAGACACTACTGATGATCTCTTTGCAGAGCCAAACATACTGCCTAGTGTTTCCATCGTGTGTGCGCCGAATTCGAATGTTCTAACATTCTTCCTTGTATTGTGAATGGGAGTTAAATTGCGTCAGATTTCATGAAACTAGCTTGATCAATCCTTAATTTTTCAAATGAATTATCATATATATATATATATATATATATATATATATATATATATATATATATATATATATATATATATACATATATTTCTGTGAGTGTGTCTGTGTGTGTGTGTAAATATTACAGCGAGTAGGGGTTTTTCTGGAAAGCCCCGAGGCCGGTCGATTCAACGTTCGAATGGTAAACAGGGTGGCAGCCCCTTCATGAATCTTGAATGGCAGGAGGGTCAAGTATCACGTCATTTCAAAAATGTTTCAATTATCTTTACAAACCTCCCAAAATTGTTTTGTCCCGCGTTAAAATGAATGCAAAAAACCTGTTGGAACTGCGGCGAAATGAAGATGAATTTTAATTAATGTTAGATTTTCAAATTGCAATCAAAAGCAGTGAGCTTTGGCTTTTATGCCATCAGTTGACTACAGAATAAAAAACATTTATGATTCGTCAGTTTACTCAGAGCCTGCTTTATTTAATGTATCCAAGTCAGCTGAATCATTGTGTTATTGTCTAGGGTAAATAGTAGCAGTACAAACATAATTCCCACTTGTCAGAAACGGATTGCAATGTTGATTTTTGGATTTAAACGGAAATATTGCAGTCTGTAATGCAGAGAGTTGGGTTTGATTTCCTTTTGAGCACTATTCGATATATATATATATATATATATATATATATATATATATATATATATATATATATATATATATATATATATATATATATATATATATATATATATATATATATATATATATATATATATTTATATATATATATATATATATATAATTATTTATTCGAATTGTTGTTGCCTGTGATCTATTTTTAATCTCTTGATAATTATTAGCAATAACAGGCTGGTTGAATCTTAAAAAACTCGATTTTATTAAAAATTTGACGTTTCACTACGATATTCGTAATTGAAATTTCTTTGACATTTATTGATTTGAAAAAATTTTTTGAAAAGACAAGGCTGCTTTGTCTTGCTAATTATTTATTATATGCTATTCAGTCTAATATTAACATTCAAAATTGTTATCATTAGATGGTAAGGGAAACCAAAGAAACCTTTACCTACGTAATGTTTGAAAATAAAAATAATAGGGTACTATTTATCTAACAACAAAGAAATTAGTCAATTTTTAATAAAATCGAGTTTTTTTAAGATTCAACCAGCCTGTTATTGCTAATAATTATCAAGAGATTATATATATATATATATATATATATATATATATATATATATATATATATATATATATATTAGTTGATATATGTAAATATTTCATCAGTTCATTATTGCACATCTATGAAGTAGAAATTGTTTTCAATATAGTTTCAGAGATTTACAAACGCAATATGAAGTTCACATGTATATCATTGTTGCTAAACAATTGATTCAAAGCGTTTTCATCATAAGAAAAAAAATTTCATTTCGTAAAAATTTTTATTGTTTTTGGTTTTAAAATAAAACACTACACACTTATTGTTCTATATTGAAGTTGAGTTTTTCTATTGAATATCGAGAAATATATTTCCAATATGATTTGAGGAACGAAATTAAGATATCTAGAGCAATTTTAGGGGGTTCACGGGGTGGAAAGCCGAAAAAGTACAACATCAGTGTGGGGAGGAGATCTGCTGCTCGCTTTTTATTCGTATTTTTGCCGGAAATAATAGACTATTGACTTATCCAAAAATGCCAGAGGTGGTGAGGGAGTGGGTTTTAACACGTTTTTAGATTACCGATTTTTCCAGAATTTTTCATGCCCGATATATATATATATATATATATATATATATATATATATATATATATATATATATATATATATATATATATATATATATATATATAAGATATCTATGTATATACATATATTTTCGGTTCCATTGGAGGTTTTGCTCACCTCCTTAGCTGATCAAGATTGAGTTAAATTGATGCAATTCGTGGGGAAAGTACACTATACTTCTGTTTTCCTTAATCATCATGAATTAATTGTAGAGATTTCATGTTTTATCTTGATTTTTCACACCTCCGCAGCTTGATTAAAACCCATTACAATATTATTTGAAACACATGTTTGATATGAAATCATAACTGAAGGTTTAGAAGTCTAAAGTTGAGGAATATTCACCAAAAATGTCTCGAAAAAAAAACACTTCAGAAGGAATGTTATAAAGGTTATTCCATAGATGTATGATATATTTATATTTGCTGCCTCAACGCAAATTGATTATAAACTGATAGTCTGTGGAGCGACTTGTTGTAATCCTTTTTTCCTAGCTACTAAAAATTTTTTTATGTGAAACTGAGACACCAAGATTTGAGTATTCCATTCTCATTGAAGAAGCCACCGTGTGGGGAAACGCCGCGTCATATAGTCAAATATTATATCCGGTAAAATCAAACTTGTGTTTTTCTAATAATATCAAACTCTTTCTCCAGCACAAGATTTAATTTTGCATTCGATCAATTTCTGACCTCATGAACCATTTAAATTTTTCCATATTACAACGAATAACTAAGTCGAATAATGTCTCAATTATGGAAATAGATTGCGTGCAAATTTTATTCAAATTGGAGTAGTTCTGAGTCACGAAATTTCAAAAAAGGCTGCAGGTGAAAACTGAATTGCAATATTTTCAATATGAAATACAATTTTGTATGGTTCAATTTGAATAAGACACAAAATGAATAGTGGGTTACCCAAATAACAGTTGCTTGTCGAGGCTTATTTTTAATAATCACGTACGTCCTGAAATGTTCACAAGAAATATCTGAGAATAATGAAAATATAGTTGCTACTATGATTAAGTATTACATTTCTAAATAACCCAAGTTAGTTATGTTATCTAATTGTATTTGTAGGGGACGAAACTGATTTATATTTATTCTTTAGAGACAAAATTAAACCGTAAGAAGAAGTGCAACGCGCATGCGTCATTCTCTCTGTGACTGAAATGAAATTGACAGTGATAATAGTAGAAAATTATTTAGCGAAATAAAATTAAATACGAGAGTATTAGTTTACAAATATAAGTTAATGTACATGGTTAATGTTGTTTATACAACTTACTTAATATGTATTCTACACTCTCAATACATTATTCATATTATTTTTATTATTTTATTTTTGTACACAACGCTAAAATATATATATATATATATATATATATATATATATATATATATATATATATATATATTTAATTATTTTCATTTTATTTTATTTATTTAGCAACAGCAAGAATAGGGTACATATGTAGGTACTATAAATCACATTATACAAGAAGAGAAAAAAAAAAGGAAATCTTAATTAATCTTAACAAAACAAAGTATTGCCGCTGCTAAAAGAGATCTGGCGCACATTTGAAATACTGTGTGGGCGCGCCTGATAACCTATATGTGATCAAGTTGGGGTCATGTTAACAAAAGAAAAGAATATATGAATCCACCACACATCATAATAGTTCACACTCAAAAAAAAAATACAAAAAAAAGTATACAATAAAAATCAAAAAATAACAAACAATCCTCTCAAATCCCTAAACAAGATCAGTACCCCCATGACAACAACAGAGCTTAAGCATTAACAATCAAATCAAATATTCAATATGAAAATTACTATCGATTATCCACTTTCTAACTTCCTTGTTAACTTTGTAATATGGTTTTATTCTAATATTTTGTGGTATACTGTTAAATATCTTGGGCCCAACACAGTAAATGTGTTTTCGGCATGTGGTATAAATGGAAATTTTCAAGACAACATCATTTTTCGCTGCACTTATTGTGTTAACCCCATGGGTGATATTTTTCTTGTAATAAGATGTCTTTAACATGAATCTAATGATGGCATTAATATATAATTGATTTGGTGTAAAAAGATCACTTTCTCTGTAAACCAATTCAGTAGGGTATCCCTTACTTTTGAAAAGCATTAATTTTATTATCCATTTTTGAGCAATTTGTAATTTAGATAAAACTGTTGATCCTGCACTACCCCATACCACTATTCCATAATTCATGATTGACTCTACAATTGCATAATATACTATTCTTAATGTTTGAAATGTTAAGATGTTTCTCAATTCATAGAATTTAAAGATTAGTTTTCTTATTTTAACTGTTACATATTGTACATGTTCTTTCCATTTTAAATTTTCATCAACAAGAATTCCTAGATATTTTAAGTAAGACCTTCTTTCTATAAATTGATTACATTTACAACCATTACGAAAATCACAATCATAGCTGTGCAGTTTAATATATATATATATATATATATATATATATATATATATATATATATATATATATATATATATATATATATATATATATATATATATATATATATATATATATATATATATATATATATATATATATATATATATATATATATATATATATATATTTACTACAAAGAGGAGATTTATCGCGGGGAAATAGTATATAAAACAAAAGCAAAATTATCGGTCTAGCCCGCATATGTCGAAGCAGCCGTTGACACGTGTTTCGAACTCATTGGTCCTCATCAGAACGGCGTAGCCAAGTATGCGATGGAAAACCTGGACATGAAACAGCAACAACAAGCAGAATCCTTTGCTTCGGAAGACAATCACACATTTGTGGTACATTGTTCGAACTCTCCGGTTTGGGAGATTTGGTCAAACTCTGACCACGGAGGCGATTAATGCCATCCGCGAGATCCTGGACCGTGGAAATTAACTACAAAGAGGAGATTTATCGCGGGGAAATAGTATATAAAACAAAAGCAAAATTATCGGTCTAGCCCGCATATGTCGAAGCAGCCGTTGACACGTGTTTCGGACTCATTGGTCCTCATCAGAACGGCGTAGCCAAGTATGCGATGGAAAACCTGGACATGAAACAGCAACAACAAGCAGAATCCTTTGCTTCGGAAGACAATCGACATATGCGGGCTAGACCGATAATTTTGCTTTTGTTTTATATACTATTTCCCCGCGATAAATCTCCTCTTTGTAGTTAATTTCCACGGTCCAGGATCTCGCGGATGGCATTAATCGCCTCCGTGGTCAGAGTTTGAGCAAATCTCCCAAACCGGAGAGTTCGAACAATGTACCACAAATGTGTGATTGTCTTCCGAAGCAAAGGATTCTGCTTGTTGTTGCTGTTTCATGTCCAGGTTTTCCATCGCATACTTGGCTACGCCGTTCTGATGAGGACCAATGAGTCCGAAACACGTGTCAACGGCTGCTTCGACATATGCGGGCTAGACCGATAATTTTGCTTTTGTTTTATATACTATTTCCCCGCGATAAATCTCCTCTTTGTAGTTAATTTCCACGGTCCAGGATCTCGCGGATGGCATTAATCGCCTCCGTGGTCAGAGTTTGACCAAATCTCCCAAACCGGAGAGTTCGAACAATGTACCACAAATGTGTGATTGTCTTCCGAAGCAAAGGATTCTGCTTGCTGTTGCTGTTTCATGTCCAGGTTTTCCATCGCATACTTGGCTACGCCGTTCTGATGAGGACCAATGAGTCCGAAACACGTGTCAACGGCTGCTTCGACATATGCGGGCTAGAACGATAATTTTGCTTTTGTTATATATATTTATATATACATATATATATATATATATATATATATATATATATATATATATATACTATATATATATATATATATATATATATATATATATATATATATATACATTCATTAATATATATATATATATATATATATATATATATATATATATTCATTAAGAATGTCCAATCTCTGAACTGTAGATTCTAGACCTCAAAATATGATGATTCTACTGAACATGCCTTATGCAAATACTGCTAGTTTCCGAGATACGGGGTGTTCAAATTTTAAATTTAAATTTTGATTTTTGCAATAATTTTTTATGTTTTCACAATTTCTCTTTGAAAATTGGCAATTTTACGTTTTTTGGCATGAGGAATCATAATTTGCACTATTGCTAATAGAGGGCTAATAGAGGGCGCTAGTTACACTTGTTTGTGTTAATTAAATCGAAGTAAACTTTTTTTGGGCTAAACTTACAACTAAAATAGTAAAAAAATATTAAAAAGCGTTAAATTCTACAAAAGTTACTCTTCTAAAATTCTAAAAAAGTTACTCTTCTTTGATTCGTGTAACTCAATCGGTTATCGAGTTATTTGCTTCTAAAAAGTTCAATAAATTTTAATTTTTTCATAACAAATTTTGTTATTCCTTAAATATGTAACAATAACAAATTTGTAAACAAAAGTAAAAAACTTCAAAGCAAATGCTCAAATGCCCTTTATGATCAGCTTTCGTAAAGATCTCTTAATATCAAATAATCCTTGTCTATTATTTTCATAAAATTTTTTATGAAAAAATTGAAATTTATTGAACTTTTTAGAAGCAAATAACTCGATAACCGATTGAGTTACACGAATCAAAGAAGAGTAACTTTTTTTTGTAGAATTTAACGCTTTTTAATATGTTTTTATTATTTCAGTTGTTTAGCCCAAAAAAAGTTTACTTCGATTTAATTAACACAAACAAGTGTAACTAGTGCCCTCTATTAGCAATGTTATTCCTCATGCCAAAAAACGTAAAATTGCTAATTTTCAAAGAGAAATTGTGAAAACATAAAAAATTATTGCGAAAATCAAAATTTAAAATTTGAACACCCCGTATCTCGGAAACTAGCAGTATTTGCATAAGGCATGTTGAGTAGAATCATCATATTTTGAGGTCTAGAATCTACAGTTCAGAGATTGGACATTCTTAATGAATCACCCTGTATATATATATATATATATATATATATATATATATATATATATATATATATATATATATATATATATATATATATATATATATATATAGGACATAGGTATAGATATATGAAATTGAGTTTTTGGTGCCAAGCATCATAAAAATTCATTAAACGAAAAACAATCTTGGTCCTAGGTCCAATCGCACCCATTTTAATAAGCAGGTTTTCAAAGTGAAAACGTGCTAAAAAATAATTCTTATAAAATTACTTGATATGAAAAATATGTTCCCTAAATAATTCATGAATATTTCTTCCGGAAAAGGAATGCTCATCTCAGTCTTATCCGTCTATCATGAGGGCTATTAGAAAAGACAAGGGTATTATATATGACTGAATATATCCGTTCATATTTTGCACGTACTTCCTGAGAAAACTTCGCATTATCTCATATAATAACTTCAACTTTTTGTTACAAACATTAATCTCGCTTTTCGCCAAATGTGAGAATTTTTCTACGGGATAAAGTTATCTTGAATATTATACCAGCTAAAATTTTGTGTGGTGTAATTTCCGTGAATAATTGAACATATAAATAAATAATATATAAAAAAGATGTGGTGTCATGGGACACCAGGTAGGAACGAAGTTCCTTCGGTTTCGACATTATGATATGATTATCAATATAATAATAATGAAAATAAAATAAATAATGTATTGAGAGTATAGAGTACATATTATGTACCGTAAAACCTGCCAACTTTGCCCAGCAAAATCAGAATTTTTCAATATATCTTTTTTAATGAAATGCTAAAACACATTCTACATGAATATGGAGAACAACCTAAATGATGGAAACGATTCTTAATCATCACTTTATTTATAGCATTTTCCATGTACTAGGAAAAAATATTAATTAGGGGTGGGTAAAGTTACCTGTCAATCTTATAACTTTACCCGGCTGTGAGAATTCCCTTTTGGAGACAATTTGGCAAACGTTAATCAAACTTTGCCCACCAATAAAGTTCATAAAAAGGTTGAAATTATATTAAAAAAAAACAATATGTTAGAAAGTATTTTTATTTATATCAAAATCTTCCATTTTGTCGTCAAAATGGCAACAAAAACATAACTTCTTCAAACTAAATATTATTCTATGAAAAAATAAGGTTTTTTTCTTAGTAATCTATCAGGTAATTAATATAATCATATAAGTAGATACAATAAGATATTATATTTCAGTATTCAAAATAATACAAATCCTTAAAGTTAAAAAACGAACATCAACAAAAATCAAAATAAATTATATGGTTGGAGGTTTTCGTTAAAAAAATAGTAGCCTCTCCTGCTTTCAGTAGGGGCTCCTAGGCGTTCTACAATATTTAGAAATGTCACGTCTGAAATGCCATTAATATCTGGAAATTTGGAACCTTTTCCAGCCTTCCTAAGGAATTTCACAGTAAAATTGACATCAATCTGAGAGACTTCCAAAATTGTTCCTATAAAGTGCCTTATAGAGTTTTTTGTAGGAAACTGCACCACTATATATGTCCCAGGATTTAGTACTGTACCATAAAGTCATGATTTGCATTAAACCATGCAAATTATATAAGGAATACAAAAATTTTTTTGACCTAAAATGTCTGGCAACATTGCCCATATACTTTTGTTTACTAATATAATACCTTGGGCAGTGTAACCTGAAAACAATTACTGCATTGTGAGAATCACATATCCACCTTCCCGCAATCTTAATTTCATTATCATAAACTTAGTAGACATTGAGCACTGATGCTTAGCTTTTCACCCTAAAAATACTAAAATTCAATCAAAATTTCCTTACCTGTTTATTCACAGCAACCCACCTACCAAGCGTTTTGGACGATAATAACGGAAAACAAGAACCTCGCTCGGCATAACGGCCAAGCGATGTTGTTTTACAACGTTGCCAAATTTAAAATTATCCATGTTTTTATAACGCCTACATTGGGCAAAGTTGGAGCCTTTGGGCAAAGTTGGCAGGTTTTACGGTACACATGTAAGTTGTATGAACAATATTAAACATGTTCATTAACTTATATTTGTAAACTAATACTTACGTATCCAATTTTATTTCGCTTATTAATTTTCCAATATTATCACTGTCAATTTCATTCAAGTCACTTGTTAGTTTACTTGCCATTGCTACTATATTTAATATCGTATTGAAGATTTACAAACTATACGAGAATAAACGTGTTTATATACGAGTAAAATGAATTTATAATGTGAGTGTATACCACGTGCTTAGACAAGAATTTCATGTATAGAAGTGTAAATAAAGGGATTGTTTCAAATAATTAGTAAAAGAGGAAAAACCCATTCTAAAATGCTAGTCAGGTAGTTCGGTAATTTAGAAAAAGATTCAGAAGGGGGCTTGAAGTATGTTCAATTTGGCTATTCGAAAGGAGACCGGAATGCTTGTATTTATTTATCTGTAATGATTCTAAAAAATCAAGTTTAATTCCTTTACTTTCAGTATTTAATATTTTAAAATCGAAATTGAATGTGTGATTTTCTTGGATTAAATGGTTTGCATAATGTGAATCCGACTTCTGATTAACAAAGCTACGTTTGTGTTCTGAAATTCTAGTTTGAAAACTTCTGAAAGTTCTACCAATGTAAAACTTATCACAATCGCCACAATTAATTTTATAAATTCCTGATTTATTATCTTTATGAACTTTGGATTTATTATTTTTTATATGATTTCCTAAATTATTACCGGTACGATAAGCAATGTTAATGTTGTGCTTAGATAAGAGAGATTTAAGTTTTCTACTTGAATTTCCGATGAAAGTGAGGCTGTTGTATTTGATATTATTTTTAGTAAGGGGGTACACCTGGTTAATCGCATTTTTGAAAAACTTTTTATCTATCATATTGTCTATAATATTGGGATCATAATTATTATTTACGGCAATTTGTTTAATTATATTTTTCTCGAAATTAAAATTGGCATATGAAAGTGGAATATTTACTAAACGATGTACCATACTATTGAAAGCTGCCATTTTGTGTTGGAAAGGATGTAGGGAAGTACTATGTATGACGCTATCAGTGTGCGATGGTTTGCGAAAAATTGAAAAATTATGTTTGTTATCTACTTTTGTTATTTTCAAATCCAAATAGTTAATCGAGTTATCTTTTTCCATCTCTAAAGTGAATTTTATATTAGGGTGTAAAGTATTAATGAATGTTTGAAAGCAGTCTAGTTGTCTAAGAGTACCAGTGAAACAACAAATAATATCATCCACATACGTAAATAAAGGGATTGTTTCAAATAATTAGTAAAAGAGGAAAAACCCATTCTAAAATGCTAGTCAGGTAGTTCGGTAATTTTGAAGAGATTCAGAAGGGCCCTTGAAGTATGATCAATTTGGCTATTCAATAGGAGACCTGAATGTTTGTATTTATTCATCTGTAATGATTCTAGAAAATTAAGTTTAATTCCCTTAATCCTTTCAGCATTTAATATTTTGAAGTCAAAATTGAATGTGTGATTTTTTTTTGATTAAATGATCTGCATAATGTTAATCTGCCTTTCATTTAACGAAGCTAAGTTGGTGTCCTGAAATTCTGGTCTGAAAGCTTCTGAGAATTCTACCAATGTAAAACTTATCACAATCACCACAATTAATTTCATAAACTCCTGATTTATTATTTTTATATCATTTCCTAAGTCATTTCCTATACGGTAAGCAATGTTGATGATATTCCATTTTAAACTATATTCAAAGTATAGATACCAAATTTCTGAGCTCGAATATTCATTATAAAATTCATCATTTTTTTCGATGTCAATCAATTTCTTCCTCAGATCAAACATGAATGAAAAAAACTGTTTGAATGTTGAAGACTTCATTAAAACGAAACATGAAATATTTTTCGAGTATAAATCAGACAGAGTCTATCATTCATTCATATACTTCAATTTATTGGAGTATCTCAGGATTGGCGATAAAAAAACTGTCCGAACTCTAAACCTTTATACAGTAGGCCATCCTGAATAACAATTTAATGGCACTTCAGAATATCACCGAAATATATTATCGATTCATCATCTTTATAAGTTAAGGCTTCGTTCATTACTATCATTGTATAAAAGTCAATAGTCAATAGTTCTTTAATGTGCTTTCTAGATCAGTAGGTTTATTTTTTTTCATATGGAATGAAAGACAATACTTGATCGCCAACAATTTATCGATTAACTGAATTATTTTCAGAACAATTAATGATTTTACGGGTAATATTTGACAGTATATATTTATATATATATATATATATATATATATATATATATATATATATATATATATATATAAATATATACATATATATATATAACAATTATTCGTGTCCTCCATAGTACATCAATTATATTAGGAAATTGTGGAATTTAGGACAAAATTACACACTGGATTTATATAGTGTTTATATTTAGCAACGTTTCGCTGATTATTTTCATCTGCTTCCTCGTGCCTCTATAAAACTTGTCAATCCATCAGTCATCAAATTAAATTTATATACTACCATCATCTATCATTTATTCAACACGATGACTTATATTTCATTCAAAACAGGACATCTAATTTCATTATTATAATTATATAATAATATAATATATAATTCTGCCCCTGACATTTAATTTTTTTGTGTGGGCAAACCATGTACTGCATAATAATACAGCTTATTGCACATGATTTAGTATGGGTTAACTTATCGAAAATAATTTTTTTCTGCAGTGCAAACCACACTGTATCAAAATATATAGTTTTTTGTTAATATCTAGGAATATCAAATTTTGTATTAACCTCCTTTTGACAAAAAATCATTTATATATATATATATATATATATATATATATATATATATATATATATATATATATATATATATAACCACATGACCAGCCCATTGTCACTTGAGGTGTGCGGCACGCTCTATGATATCGGTGACTTTGCTTCTTTGTCGAATGGTCTCATTTCGTACTCTGTCCCTCAGACTTATCCCGAGCATTCTTCGTTCTATTGCTCGTTGCGTAGTTCTAAGTCTTTTTTTGCTTCTTTCTGTCAATGTGGGGGTCTCTAGGCCGTAAGTTGAGACTGGCAGTATGCGAACTTCTTATACCTTCCGTTTCAAGCTTATGGGCATATTGGAATCTTTAAATATATATTGGAGCTATCCAAAAGCTACCATGTCAAAGCTACTCTTATGCTTATCTCCGCCGTTTAATTTTCCTTTCCGAGCTTTACTGCATGTCCTAGGTATATGTACTGATCTACGTTTTCTATTATTTGGCCTTGAATTTCCAAATGTTCTCCTGTTGGACTCATTATTTTAGTTTTGCTGACATTCATCTCGACTCCCACTGCCGACGATATGTGTTGTAGATCTTCTAGCATTGTTCTTAGTTCATTTATGTCGCAACTAATAAGTATAATGTCATCAGCCAAGCGTAGATGATTTTGATAAAAACCGTCGATTTTAATTCCTTTCTTCTCCCACTGATTCTTCTTAAACATGTTCTCTCTCTCTCTCTCTCTCTCTATATATATATATATATATATATATATATATATATATATATATATATATATATATTTATATATATATATATATATATAAACCCCACTTGTTATGCAGTAGGTTCACTGGGAAAAGAAGAATCACAGCCTGGATTCTCTGACTGTAGCTTAGGAGACATAATGAGGACTTTCATTCAAAATTGAACAGAACCGGAAATGGAAGTCGATTCGAACGACATCTGTATAAATTCTTTGTCGATGGTAGAAGTACAACGTGAGAATAACTGCGGAAGAGCGTGAAAAGCGCACCAGATACGAAGAAAATTGGTTTGGCATGTGCGGAAGGCGCCCTTCAGACTGCTAGCGCACCATTCTATAGATCAGATAAAAGCTACTTGACAAAATAATAGTATAATATACCCCTATAATTTTGTCCGTTCACCTGCTGCCGTGGATATTATTAGTTCACAATTACTTTATTAACCAGTACGTTTCGGGAAATTTCTTGTTGTATTCGGGAGTTTATAACGCTGTTACCCCCTAATCTCCGTATAAATTTATATTTTCGATACTGATATGCCATTTAACCTCTTCATCGACCCACCAGAAATTATATAACAACCTTGTCACGTAATAGAAAAGGTTCTTGTGTACCTTGCAAGCAGTTTCCAATTTCGAGTTAATATACAGCGTGTCCCAGGAAAAACGAAACGAGGCAATTTGAAGGCATTTAGTTTTCGAGGGGGAAATAATCTGAAATTTCAGCATATGCTGTGGTCATATAAAAAATAATGAATCCAAAGTTCATAAAGATAATGAATCAGGAGTTTATAAAATCAATTGTGGTGATTGTGATAAGTTTTACATTGGTATAACTTTCAGAAGTTTTCAAACTAGAATTTCAGAACACAAACGTAGCTTTGTTAATCAAAAGTCGGATTCACATTATGCACATCATTTAGTCCAAGAAAATCACACATTCAATTTTGATTTTAAAATATTAAATGCTGAAAGTAAGGGAATTAAACGTAATTTTTAGAATCGTTACGGATAAATAAATACAAGTATTCCGGTCCCCTATTGAATAGCCAAATCGATCATACTTCAAGCCCCCTTCTCAATCTTTTCAAAATTACCGAACTACCTGACTAGCAGTGCAGAATTGGTTTTTCCTGTTCTTCTAATTATTGGTAACCATCCTTCTATTAACCCTTTCTACACAATTTGTCATCTCTTCATTTCTTGTTTTCGATATAACAGAGAAACATAGTTAGTTTGGCTTTAACATCTGAAGAAGGTGAATTTTCACCGAAACGTGCGTCATGCGTTATTTCATTTGATGAATGTGTAAATTGTAAACCATTGTTTTAATATGCTGTGGAGGTGTGCAAACGGCAAAAACCACGAAAAATTTAAAAACCCACTTCATAAAAAAGTGTTTTGGAAAAATAGTTGAAACCACCAAAAAACCCGTCCCTAATATCTACATACGATATTTCAGCGTTCTAATTCAATCTTTCCAGTGGATGGAGGTGCGCAATTTTGAACGAAATCAATTGAATTATTTGATTTTGAATATTGCAAATATCGCAACTAGTATTTACGGAGCGCTCTCTCGTGAGTAAGTCCAGAGTTTTTCAAACAAGTAAGTGTACACTGAAGAGATCTAATAAGACCGAAACAGCTGTTTGCAGAACTTGAGTTGGGGTGACTCGACATTTTCTATAATTCACTGTTGAATTATGAATGCAGAATAAATAGAACCAGCTTCCTTGTAAGATTGTTTGATAATTTTGAACAAAGAGTTTTGCTTGATCACTTTAAGTTATATATGGAATTGACTATCCTCATCGAGTATATTATACATAATTTGATTGTTCAAGGTAATTTTTTTTACCTATTCCAAGTTTATCTGGGTTCCTTCATTAAACTTGCCATTCAAAAAAACAGTCTCGTTTTCACTTTTACTCAAAACTGCTATAATCGGTGCCAGCTTTGCGAAGGGGCGAGAAGCTTGCAAATAATTTTCATTCTTCATTCATTTAAATCCCTTGGCTATCAAATAAATCTTGTATTTCTCAATGCTTCATCTATTTCTTTTTTACTCTCCAGACCTATCGTAATAGAAGCCTTTATTTCCTTTTGGAAGCTAACAAAGTGTCCACACATTATCCTCAAATTCATTCCACTCTGCATTGGATTGAACCAGTCATTCTTGTCTTTTCTCTGATGATTCTAGGAACTTATCAGTGTCACCTTAATATATGAAGTCTTTCAGTTGATGCGGAAATTGCAGTGTTCCTGTATCTCTTATGTTGTATCCTGAATTCGTTTTTCGTAATATTATCCCTGACTTGAACATATGAAAATTGTTTTTTCTCTTCACATGCACGTAATCTGGTGTTTAGGCTCATTGCCTTTTTTGCTACATATTGTGCCTCTGGAACACCTATATGCCCATACTTCTGCTGTTTCAGACTAGTCTGTCTCGAAATAATGATTTTCTGCTGGAATTCATACTGCAAAAAATTCTTCCTCTTTGCATTTGAAAATTTATCGTTTTTCTTTCAAATAAAGTGATTTTTCTTGAATATCCAAACATCTACGATTGATATTTTATTCTAGTGTAGGAGAATACTTGACATGTCTAGATCTTCTGGTCTATTTTATATCCTAAATAAATTATGAGTTACCGGTTTGATAACCATTTGGTCTTTTTTGGACGAGCATGGATATCTTCCTTGTCCCAGAAACGTTTTGCGTAGCTCCAAATTTGACGAATCAATGATTATATTCTTCGCTCTTGCTTATTTATCAGTCAAATTTTGATCAGATTTCTAAATTTTAGATTTGAAATTAGTCGAGACGTTTCAATTTGAGACATGGTTGCAACGTCTCCGTTCTAATCACTACAAAAAAAAAGGATTTATAGGGTATTAAATCGACGAGATTGCTCTTTCCATACTTCATGAGCTGTTTCAAAATAAACTACAGTAATCAAGTCTGTCGTTAGTCATATTTCTTATGATGATAAGCAGGGCGTTTCTATCTGGTTTCCCATTTTTCAGAAGCACTGTATTATAGGTATACCTATATGCTGTTCTCGCAGCATTATAGACATTTTGCACTTCCATGTACTCAAGTTCTTAACGCTTTCGAGCTGGATAATGTGAATTTCTGATGATCTATCTTCACAACTTTTCGAACTCGTTCTAGGCACATAACCTATTTTAATATTGCATACCGATTATGTAGAAATGAGTGGGAGAAATCTTTATTCAGATCCACGTGATCAATATAGGAGTATCTGTAATAGTGTATAATATCTTGTCAGAGTTCCACTTTACAACTATAGCTGGTATCTACATCAGCTTTAATGATACCAAGCAACTTTCTTCCAGCTTCAATTCAAATTTCAAAACAGTTGTCAAAAATAATTAATTTAAGAAAAGATTTCAACGAAGTAGAAAGCCTGCACGAAAATATTTGCATGAGGAAAAGACCTTCAATGAAGAATAAAAAAAGATAACGGTGTCATGGGACACCAGGTAGGAATGAAGTTCTTTCGGATATATAGATTATATATATATATATATATATATATATATATATATATATATATATATATATATATATATATATATATATATATATATATAAGCAACACAGCGAGGCGGAGTGTGATCAGAAAGAGAAGGGAAGAGAGAACGGAAAAAAAGAGAAAGGTATTATACACTATTCGGTTGTGTATACGACTATAGCACTTCCGTTATATATTTTTCTTACGGTTTCAGTCTCACATATTTTTCAATGTGGTCGCGCAGCAAAATCCCTATCTCCTCCAATAAAAACAATTTCGATTCAGTTTTTTTAAGCAATTCATATTATAAAAAAAATTCATATCAATAAAATAAATGCTTACGGCACGCGGTGTTCCTTAGCGGTCACCCATCCAAGTACTGACTATATATATATATATATATATATATATATATATATATATATATATATATATATATATATATATAATTTGAACCTATTTCGAACATTACGTGGGTAAAGGTTTCTGGGGTTTCCCTTACCATCTAATAATAACAGATTTGAATATTAATATTGGACTGAATAGCACGTAATAAATAACAAAGAACGGCCACAGCCGAAAAATTTTAGTGAAACAGTAGTCTGTTTCTATTCAAATTTTCTCAAATCAATAAATGTCAAAGAAATTTCAATTTTTTCAAAAGTTTTGATAAAGCCACGAATGTCGTGGCGAAACGTCAACTTTTTAATAAAATCGAGTTTTTTAAGATTCAACAAGCCTGTTATTGCTAATATTTTTCAAGAGATTATATATTTATATATATATATATATATATATATATATATATATATATATATATATATATATGTATATATATATATATATATATATATATTTATATTTGAATTGTTGTTGCCTGTGAACAATTTTTTTTTTCTTTTTGATAATTATTAGCAATAACAGGCGAAACGTAAACTTTTTAATAAAATTAAAAAAAAAACTTTTTTGGTATTCACCATGCCTGTTATTGCTGATAATTATCAAAAAGTTATATACATATATATATATATATATATATATATATATATATATATATATATATATATATATATATATATATATATATATATATATAATATATATATATATATATATATATATATATATATATATATATATTATATATATATATATATATATATATATAATATATATATATATATATATATATTAATATATAATATATATATATATATATATATATATATATAATATATATATATATATATATATATATATATATATATATATATATACTATGAAATTATCGGGAGGCGGTCTGTAGGGAAAATAAAACTCTTACGTTCTCGTTAACTCAATATTTCGTCACTCAATTTTGTGACTTCATCAGGAGTACACTGAAATGAAATAAAATTACATAATATTAAACATATACAAGGAACACATTAAAAAACCTACAGTTGTAGAGCCGGGACATCACAAGATATGTGTGGATCACACAGTGGGTAACGCACGACTGAGTGATAATATTGTATCGGGTCACTCTGGTATCTATACATTATTAGTTAAATTTTATTTTTGGATGGAGTTATTTTACAGTCTTCTTATAATCCCACAATATATGTTACTGAGTTGGCCGGTATCCGATTTATAATTAATACATTTTTTGTTTTTTATAATATGACACATTTCTAGGAAAAGTCTTGTTTTGTAATTATTATGTTGATCAATAATTTTTACGTTGTCAAAATCGAAGATATGTCCTGTGTTAGTCTGATGTTCGACAACAGCGCACGAGTTTTTGCCCAACCGGCAGTCACTCTTATGTTGTGTAATGCGTTGTTTCAGCCATTGATTAGTTTGTCCAACATAAGAACCATCACAATGTGAACAGGGTATTTCATAAACTACGTTGTTTTTTAGCATGGTCGGTGTTTTGTCTTTTAATTTGGAAAACAATTGGGAGGTTGTCAATATATGGTAGTTGGCAATTTTCAAGTCTGGGATCCGTTTAAACAGTGTTATCAGTTTTTGTGAGAGTTGATTTATGTTTGGTATTTTTCTATACTTCACCATCTGTCGGTCCACTTGCTCTGTAGGGCCATCACAAATTATGGAATTGTATATAAGATGTTTTAATATGTGTTTAGGATATCCGTTGTTAGAAAAAATATCATTCAGCAATTTTAAATTTTTTTGCAGAAATCTTTCATCACTGATATGTGTTATCCTATTTTTCATGGCGATTACAGTGTTATATTTTCGCCTCCCGATAATTTCATAGTATTTAGTTAATCGTACGGTCGACAACACCACAAACTCCTATATATATATATATATATATATATATATATATATATATATATATATATATATATATATATATATATATATATATATATAGATATAGATATATATATATATATTGCCGTCATATATATTGTTACCGGTACACCCTAATATCTGCGGTGTGAACTCCAGCAATAATTTTGCTTACATAATATATAATATAAAATATATAACCAAATAATCAAACATACATATATACATACGTTAAATAACAGATAGGTGTTCGTTAATTCAATTGGTAATAATAATTTTAATAAAATAAACTGCATTCAGGTGTTTTTCAGATTTTTCTTCTTCATTGTTCATTGTTATTCGAATCAGTTTTTTTATTTTTCAATATTTTATTAATTTCGATCACTTAATAATTTTGTTTATTGTGCACAAATATAAGTATCACTAGATATCAATACCTATACATGCATCAACTGTTGCCGGTATGCCCTAATATAGGCGGCGGTATACTAAAAATCTCAAAGTGAAAGGTGCGCATAGTACTTTGCGCAAAGGAACGTAACATTTCACTTTTAGTTAACGTTCGATTTTACACATAAAATTTTCATATCGCGGGCTAAATATGGAAATCGTTTCTTGAGGAGTAAACTAAACACGGATGTGTACTCGCCAAATGCTCCTTTCTTTAGCCCACTACACGGTCTTCATTACATTCAAGTTGTTAAAGTGGCTCATTGATCGTTTAATGTGAATGGTATCTAAAAAGAAAACAAAATTGACGGGAAAATACGACCTTAGTGAACCTCTGATGTTAATGCGTTTTATTTTATCCACCAAAATTCCATTCAATACTATTTGAGAATTGTTAGATTTTTATATCACCATTAATTTTATGTGACAAGCCAATCGCAATTGCATTAGATGAATGTGGGTTTTTCGAGGAGATACTTGAGATTCTTTGTGGAAACTTACAAAGGAAGACGTTTATCTTTCTCCTTGTGTAAATTTTAATTCGCCTATATTTTATAGATGAAAGGAAACATTTCGATGATCCTCTTGGGGCAACCGCTAGATATCAAAATTGATTTTCTCTATCAATGGAGAAGTTATTCGTTTCTAAAATGAAAGTTTCGGTTTGTACTTTATGAGTAGCGGATATGAGATTCCATATTATATACCATATTATTTCAGACATCTTGATCGGATTCGCTAACATAAAATGTGGTATATATATATATATATATATATATATATATATATATATATATATATATATATATATATATATATATATATATATATATATATATATATATATATATATATATATATATATATATATTTATATATATATATATATATATATATATATATATATATATATATATATATATATATATATATATATATATATGTGGTACCCCAGGGTGATCACATAAACACACTCTTTATACAACAACAATCAATTGTCTCGGTGTATCTACGCTCGCCACCTGAATCATACTCCCTAGCTTCACCGACCGGATTTATCACAACACCTCTCGTGAGTCACCGCCTATGACTCCTCTTTCATAATCGCCGGTCTCCACAATCCCTCCTTCCTTATAAGCTTCAGCGGCTCAACTCTGGATTGAGAGGGTCGCTCGGTTGGCGGATTGGGGTCTGTGATGGTTGTGTTTTGAGAACCCTGGTCGGCTTCCATTTGATCCATTTCCGATGTTGTAGATTCTTCTTGTGATACTTTCTTGGTATGAGAAACATGGCGCTTAACCATTTTATTATCCCTGATTAAGGTTAACTCGTTACCTTCCCGTCTCAGCACTTCATATTCTTTCTTGTCAAATCTAGGGACTAGTTTATTTGCTACCACCATGTTCTTAACCAGTACCTTGTCTCCTGTCTGTATGTTGTCTTCAATTGCCCTTCTTGCTATGTCTTCTTTCTCTTTTCCTTTTTGCTTTTTAAGGATATCACTGTCTCTCGCTTCTTCGTTGATATTTTCTGCATCTATGTCGGTGATTGATGGTATTTTGTCCCTCAGGTTACGACCAAACATCAGTTCCGATGGTGACTTTCCCGTAGTGCCGTGTGGTGTGACGTTATGCATCAACGTGAATTTTTGTAATTCATTCTGCAAATCCCTTCCGTTTGAATAACCAATCTGAAGCCGTTTCAGGATGGACTTGTTCATATTTTCCACCTCTCCATTCGCCTGCGGCCAATATGGGGGAGTTTGCATCAGGGTAATATTGTTATCTCTGCAGAAAGTCTTGAATTCTTGGCTAACAAATTGGCGCCCATTATCTGCTCGGATAGATTTTGGGTAACCCAGTCTTGAAAATATCTCAGTTAAATGCCTGATTATTATGTTAGAGGTAGTTTGTTTCAAGAATTTTATTTCCTGGTATCTGGAGTAGTAGTCTATTACTACAAACACCATCTCTTGGTTTGGTAGTGGTCCCATGAGATCGACGGCTAGTACTGCCATGGGCCTTCTGGGAAATCTGTGTCTGGACATAAACGGAGGTCTGTTGAGTTGTGTAACTGTCAGGTAGTCCCTGCATCGATTCACAAATTTTTCCGTTTCTCTGTCAATCCCTGGCCACCATACTTTTGTCCGCATCCTTCTCTTCATCACGGTCTCTTCCGGATGGCCTTCGTGTGCTAGTTCGTGAGTCCGCTGTCGTAGGGTCTGGGGAATTACGATTTGTTCCCTCGTAGTATCATCGGTTCTAACGATGTCAGTTCCCAACGAAACGAGAAATATATGTTCTTCTCTGTTGCTTCCCAAGACTCCTGGTTGATTTTCCCAACAGCTACTTTAATTTCATCATCCTCTTTGCTGGCAGTTACGATATCCGAAATGCTCAAGGCTTTTGGTATGCTTTTTTCGATTATTGTGAAAATATGTCCCTCACTTTCTTGGTCGAACGATCCTTCTTTTGCTATCTGGCACAACCTGGACACTGAATCTGCAATGTTTGATTTGCCCGATTGGTATATGATTTTGAATCTGAATGATTGAAGTCTCAACACCCAACGTTCGATACGAGCAGGGGGCTTGGACGACGGTTTGAAAATTACTTCGAGGGGTTTATGATCTGTTACCAGCTCAAAGTCTAATCCGGCCAGGTAGAAATAGATAGAATCTTTCTACGCCCAAAACTAGAGCCGGGCTTTCTTTTTCCGTTTGTGAATATCTGCGTTCCGTATCAGAGAGACTCTTGCTAGCGAATGAAATCACACGGCGGCATTCTTGATCATCAAATTGCAACAGCACCGCCCCTAACGCCACTGGACTTGCATCAGCAACTAAACGTGTGCGAAGATTTGGGTCGAAATAAGATAGAGTCGGAAGTTTGGCCAATGCCTTCTTCAGTTTGTTGAAGGATATCTGATGGGTTTCAGTCCACGTGAACTTTGCTTCATGTTTCATCAGTTGTCGAAGGGGCTCCGTAGTGGTTCTCAGGTCCGGAATAAATTTTCCTAAATAGTTTACCAGGCCTAAGAAGCTTCTCACTTCTTCTTTTGTCGTAGGTGGTCTGAAATTTATGATCGTTTCGACTTTTCGTTCGTCTGCATCAATACCTTCCGCGGACAGCTTGTGTCCCAGGAACTTAACCTCTTTAACTTTCTTCAAGTATTTATTGTCGTTGAGCAATATATTATGATTGTGAAGTACGTCGAGTACATTTGCCAAACCTCGGTCGTGTTCCTGTTCGGTACTGCCGAATACAATGATATCGTCTAAATAATTCAAGCAGTTTTCGCGGGGGGATAGGATTCCCTCCAAGGTTCGTTGGAATATTTCTGGCGCTGAGTTAACGCCGAACATGAGTCTTTTGTATCTGAACATTCCCTTGTGAGTGATGAATGTGGTAATGGCTCGACTATCTTTATGTAACTCTAGCTGATGATAAGCGCTGACGAGGTCTAGTTTTGAAAAGAATTGTGCGTTCTTCAATTTTGTCATAAATGACTCAAACGTCGGCAAAGGATAGTTCTCTCTTAGTATTGCCTCGTTGGCTCTTCGCATGTCAACGCATAATCGGATATCTCCTCCAGGTTTGAAAATCACGACTATAGGAGATATCCATTCGCTTGGTCGAGTTACGTGTTCGATGATATCGTTTTCGAGAGCTTCTTTCAATTTTTTCTCCACTTGCCCTTCTACTGAAATCGGAATCCTTCTTAGTGGTTGTTTGACCGGCTTGATCGATCGATAGTTTGACGCTGATGTTCTTTATTTTAGGAAAAGTGGTATGCTTGGTGGTATTATTTACCATTGCCATTAGACCTACTTTCAGCACACCCAACTTCAGTGCTGATTCTCTACCTAGTAGTGAAACATCTCCGTCCTCCACTACGTAGAAGTTAGCAAGGATACCTGTTTTATCTGGAATTGCCACAGTGCTTTGAAATCGATGACTTATTTTCAAGGGCTCTCTAGCTCCATAAGGTTTCAATTGGTCATTTCTTTTTGTGTCTACATTCCACACTCCGGCTTCTTGACTTCTTAGTTTCTCCCAGTCTTGCATTTTGATTATGTTTACCCCGCATCCTGAGTCGATGAGAAGTATTAAGGGTACCCCTCCTACTATACATTGAACAAGCTCCTCTCTTGCTTCTGGGCTACTGTGTTGGCGAATCTCATCAATTTTGAAACAATCGAAGCGTTTGATTGGGGTATTCGTTTCAGGTTCCTCGTCTTCGACCCCCTCCACAAAATGGACCCTTGAATTGTATTTTATTCGCTTGGTCATTGCACCTGTTGAAGAGATGAGCTTTTTTTTGTCAGCTCTCGTGCGACAACATGCCGAAAAATGTCCTTGGGATCCACATTTATAGCATTTGGAATCTTTTGCCGGGCACTGGTTAGAGAAGGACTGATGACCATGCTTTCCGCACCGTGTACAATAATTTCCTTGTGTTCGTCTATTATTCCAAGTTATTTTATTAACTGCAGATACAGATGCTCCCTGGTCGGTTGAAGTCATTGATTGTGACTGCTGTCTTGCTTGCTCGTGTATCTTACACAATTCGATGGTCTCCTCTAATGATCGTTCTTTTTCAAGTAACTTTGCCTTCAGTTCCGATGAAGCCCACCCGTCAATGAGTTTGTCTTTTACGCTGATATCCCTGCATTCTTGAGCTGTTGATCCAAAAGCACATTTCGAGGCCTGTTGCCTAATCTTGAGCAAAAATTTACTAAAATTTTCTCCTTCCTCCTTCTTCAGGTTTCTAAAAAACATGCCTTTCAAATGTGGAATTTTGAATCGGGGAAAAAATACTCCGCGTCAGTTTTTTCTACTAGGGTTTTGAAAACGTCAGTTTGTGTCTCTGGGTCGACTTCTTCAACTGCACCTGGTAAGTTGTATGCAACTTCTTGAAGCTGTGTTCCCCCGATATGTAACAATTTATTTCTTTTCTTCACTGGATCAACAATTTCTTCCTATGCCAAGTACAGTTTAAGTGATCTAAGCCATTTTTCCCACTCGTTTCGGATTAGTGCTTTATCCAAATTCTCGGCGAAGAATGGTTTGATGCCTGAGGAGTCACCCATTTCTATAACTTATTTTATTCAATATCGGTACTGAAAAAAAACAAGAATACATATTGCTGTGATATAACCTTTTCTGTAACGTTATGGATGGTACAGATTGAATTCACTTCAAGTGAATGAAACGAAAATAATAGACAGTAATTAAATAAGCCCTCTATTACAAATAAAATATAAAACACATCTATGAGTAAATGTCACAAACCAGAATTATTGTTATTATTATTTGTTCATCATTTTTTTTTATATAATTATTCTATGTATGGGCTCTCAGCCTGTCACCTACGATTTCTTGGCTCTCAGCCTTCATTTCTTTTATGGCTCACAGCCCACTTCTAATAACCTTTGTTACTGATGGCTCACAGCCCACTTCTCAATAACCTTTGTTACTGATGGCTCACAGCCCCCTTCTTAATAACCTTTGTTATTAATGGCTCACAGCCAAACATCTAAAGGCTATGTAATTAATGGCTCTCAGCCCTCTTATGTTAGCGGTTCACTAAAGTAATGTCAAGTATTATTATTACCATCATGACTAATGTGTAGGCCAACGTTAAATTGATATACTTTTGTACTTACTTTATTGGTTGTGTTTCACCTCGTCGCCAGTTTGTGGTACCCCAGGGTGATCACATAAACACACTCTTTATACAACTTCTTTTATTAATTTATAATAACTATAACAATAACGGATTAGGTACTTATTTAACGAACACTTCAATATCAATTGTCTCGGTGTATCTACGCTCGCCACCTGAATCATACTCCCTAGCTTCACCGACCGGATTTATTACAACACCTCTCGTGAGTCACCGCCTATGACTCCTCTTTCATAATCGCCGGTCTCCACAATATATATATATATATATATATAATACTTAATAATTTCGACCAATCTGTATAATATAGAAACGCTTTGTATTATCGGGAATGTGGTCTGTAGACTCAATAAACTCTTTGTCTTTTTTTCAACTCAATATTTCGCCATTTATTTTACAGCTTCATCAGGAGTACTGCAAAAAATTTTAAAAAATTAAAAACTTTAAAACCTTTACATTTTCACTTTGTCTTATATAACTTTACACAATTAAAATGACATATACAATTTTAAAGCACATAACATTTGACACTTACAAGAATAGAGTTGGTCCTTAGTTGTAATATATCGGATGCATATATCTACCATCTCAACACAAATCTAAACCAACAATGAATTCCCTCTCACTGAAGACAACAAGACGAACACATGGCAACAATGCTACATTGATAAACGATTAGATTTAATTCAAAATATTTATATAGATTTCACTCAGTTGGTCTGTGTCTGATTTAAAATTCACTGTATTCACATCTTGACTTATGTGTACCATTTCCAAAAACAACCTACTCTTATAATTATATTCTGTTTCTAGTATTTTGACATTGTCGAAATTAAAATGATGTCCCATTTTTTGATAGTGGTTAACTAATGCACACGAATTCTTTCCTATTTTACAGTCACTCTTATGTTGCGTCAGCCTTTGTTTCAACCACTGTTGCGTTTGTCCAATGTAACTACTGTCACATTCCATACATGGTATTCTATAGATGACATTATTTTTATATTGTAATGGTGTTTTATCCTTCATTCCAGTAAATAGTTTCGAGCTGTTATGGGTATTATACTTTGCTATTTTTATTTCTGGAAAATTTTTAAATATGTTCATAATTGACTGTGTCACTGTACCTACATACGGCAATCTCTTGTATTTAAATATTATATTTGCTTCTTCCGTGGGACCGTCATAGAAGTGAGTACTGTAAATAAGTTTATTTAATAGACCTCTAGGGTACCCATTATTAGCAAAGATGTCAATTAGTTTTTTTAAGTTGTTTTTTTTTGAATTTTTCCTCAGAAATATGTATAACTCGATTTTTCATTGCTATAACAGTGTTGTACTTCTGATTATTTGGATGACTAGAATGAAAGTTTAAAAATCTACCAGAACAAGTTGGTTTCTGATACCAATCCAATTCAATTTCATTATTATTATTTCTTATTACTCTGGTATCTAAAAATGGAATGCTTCTTTGGTTTTCTGTTTCCAGGGTAAACTGTAGGTGTTCATTGAATGAGTTGAATACATTCAGGGTTGTTTCTATTTGATTTTCTGGTACACTACAGATTATATCATCTACAAACTTGTATATGAAAGGAAATTTAAATGGCAATCTTGGAATGATATCATCAAACAAGTGATCCAATACAATAGTTGCTAATATGGGACTTATAGGTGATCCCATTGGTGTCCCAAAAATCTGCCTGTAGAAACTGTCATTATAGCTAAAATAAGTGTTGCTAAATACGAACCTAACAAGCAACAAAAAACTTTCCTTGGTCAGAGTAGTATTAACTGCAATAAGATGCCACTTTAATTTAACGACCTCCACTATCAGCTCAACTGGTATGTTGGTAAAAAGAGAGACTGCATTGCCCAATGGTTATAGATTGGTTTCACTCGATGCAGTCTCTCTTTTTACCAACATACCAGTTGAGCTGATAGTGGAGGTCGTTAAATTAAAGTGGCATCTTATTGCAGTTAATACTACTCTGACCAAGGAAAGTTTTTTGTTGCTTGTTAGGTTCGTATTTAGCAACACTTATTTTAGCTATACTGACAGTTTCTACAGGCAGATTTTTGGGACACCAATGGGATCACCTATAAGTCCCATATTAGCAAACTATTGTATTGGATCACTTGTTTGATGATATCATTCCAAGATTGCCATTTACAAAATTTCCTTTCATATAACAAGTTTGTAGATGATATAATCTGTAGTGTACCAGAAAATCAAATAGAAACAACCCTGAATGTATTCAACTCATTCAATGAACACCTACAGTTTACCCTGGAAACAGAAAACCAAAGAAGGCATTCCATTTTTAGATACACAGAGTAATAAGAAATAATAATAATTGAAAATTGAATTGGATTGGTATCAGAAAACCAACTTGTTCTGGTAGATTTTTAAACTTTCATTCTAGTCATCCAAATAATCAGAAGTACAACACTGTTATAGCAATGAAAAATCGAGTTATACATATTTCTGAGGAAAAAAATTCAAAAAAAAACAACTTAAAAAAAACTAATTGACATCTTTGCTAATAATGGGTACCCTAGAGGTCTATTAAATAAAACTTATTTACAGTACTCACTTTCTATGACGGTCCCACGGAAGAAGCAAATATAATATTTAAATACAAAGAGATTGCCGTATGTAGGTACAGTGACACAGTCAATTATGAACATATTTAAAAAATTTTCCAGAAATAAAAAATAGCAAAGTATAATACCCATAACAGCTCGAAACTATTTACTGGAATGAAGGATAAAAACACCATACAAATATAAAAATAATGTCATCCTATATTAGAATACCATGTATGGAAATGTGACAGTAGTTACATTGGACAAACGCAACAGTGGTTTGAAACAAAGGCTGACGCAACATAAGAGTGACTGTAAAATAGGAAAGAATTCGTGTGCATTAGTTAACCACTATCAAAAAATGGGACATCATTTTAATTTCGACAATGTCAAAATACTTAGAAACAGAAATATAATTATAAGAGTAGGTTGTTTTTGGAAAATGGTTACACATAAGTCAAGGATGTGAATACAGTGAATTTTAAATCAGACACAGACCAACTGAGTGAAATCTATATAAATATTTGAATTAAATCTAATCGTTTAATCAATGTAGCATTGTTGCCATGTGTTTCGTCTTAGTTGTCTTCAGTGAGAGGAATTCATTGTTTGGTTTTAGATTTGTGTTGAGATGGTAGATATATGCATCCGATATATTACAACTAAGGACCAACTCTATTCTTGTAAGTGTCAAATGTTATGTGCTTTAAAATTGATATGTCATTTTAATTGTGTAAAGTTATATAAGACAAAGTGAAAATGTAAAGGTTTTAGAAGTTTTTAATTTTTTAACAATTTTTTGCAGTACTCCTGATGAAGCCTGTAAACATAAATGGCGAAATATAGTGTATAAAAAAAGACAAAGATTTTTTTGTGTCTACAGCCCACATTCCCGATTATACAAAGCGTTTCTATATATATATATATATATATATATATATATATATATATATTAATATAATATGATATTATAATATAATGATAATATTAATTTTCCAATTACGTAGTAATTAAGTCAACAAAATCATTCAATTACATTTCAATTGTTGAAAATTTTATGCTTTCACTTTCCTTGTTTAATCTTGATTGTTATTTGAATTTTCATCAAAGTTTTTGAATTAATTGGGCTGATACTGAAAATTAATGAACATCGTAATAAAAGAAATATATATATATATATATATATATATATATATATATATATATATAATATATATAGAAATGTATATAATTATATATATATATATATATATATATATATATATATATATATATATATATATATTTGCAAACAAATTTATTCCAATTTAGATAAATTAATGGAAAAGCAATATATATTTTACTATCACAAAATCATGAAATCATGAAATTAGTGAGGAAGCAAATTTGTAAATTAAATGCGATTCGATGAAATATCAGGATTAAATTGTTCGATTGCATCAGGCATATTTACATTCTCGTTAAATGTTAATTTTCATGTGAAAATATTCCATGATGTGAACAACAGGCTTAATTGTTAAAGATCCATATTTCATGGCAACTTGCTATTGTTTTAAAAGTGGGTATGAACTGAGGGGCCTATTAGACGGTTCTTAATCTCACCCCTAATTGCTCTATTGAGGATTGTTTCAAGCCATAATTCTTATCATATCGATCCACTTCTTCGTTTCGAAGTTTGTCGAATAATCCGATTGAATCAGATCAAAACTTTATTGTTTACGATTTATACCGCTAAGTGGTTATCGAAATAAATTTCGTACAAATAATGAAAATAATATCGTTCCAAATAATCAAATGGAAATATATATCTGCAGGTATAGTTTCACTATAATATTTATAACTGTATTTTTGTTTTAAGTTGTCTTCAAAAATTATACGATAAATTGACAAAGCGTAAAAAATAAGAACTAAATAATGTAAAACATAAAATTGAAGACACAACAAGCGAAAAATATAAGAACTGAACAATGTTAAACATAGAAATAAAACATCAAACCATATTTGCATACAAAATATATACAATATTAATATCATTAATAATAGAACTGAGTGTCAAAATCTTTTTAATTTTTTTTAATCGAAGCTGATGCCTGTGCTATTCAATTCGGTCATATCGATCAATCAATGCTCAGAATCGTAGTTCTATACAGAGTGAAAAGGTCCATCAAGAAAATAAAATTTTGTTCGTTTCCGAAAATTGGCCAAGAAAGTTATAGATTTTAATTCATCTGGAAGGTGTTTGTGAATCTTCTCAGTATTGTAAATGAAATATATATATATATATATATATATATATATATATATATATATATATATATATATATATATATATATATATATATATATATATATATATATAAATGTATATCAGACATAAAAAAAATTCGAAAAGAGGTATCCCGATGTTGACTTTCGATACATGCAATATTTTCGGGGAAAATATAACTAAAAACTGTAGTGAAGAAGTTTTCCAACAACATCACGTTGTTAAAGCTTTCTTCTAAATAACTCTCAGCCAAATTCCCGAGGTACCAACTTTGTGCCATAACAAATAGGTTTTTAAAGGTATTTGGATTAGTAAATTATGTAAGAACTACGAAAATCTCCCAAGAGGAGCTTATTGCTGTCGGGATAGTTGTTTTTAGGATGAGCTTTCTCGATTAAACTTCAATATTTATATCACATTAATGAAACTTTCCATCTTAAATAATTCACATGAAAATTTCTATTTAATTGATTTTTTTCGGTATCCTGATATTTTGAATATAACCTAAATATCAGAAATTTCAATTATTTTATCCGAATATATATATATATATATATATATATATATATATATATATATATATATATATAAGGCGAAGGGTAGTCTTGACTGACTAGTTAAAGAAAAAGCAGATAAATCTTGAGGATGCAGTCAAAGTACTGGGCTGTTCTAAAGAAGGCTCTGTGTTATTATGTCAACGTTTCGAAAATCCTTTATTTTCTTTATCAAGACATCTACAAAGAAGGTTTACAATGCACAATTTTTCAAAAAAACACAAATAGGTTAAAAACATTACTTACTTAACTTGAGGTTAGTAGTGAAAAGTTAACATCAACAAACACTTCTTTATGTGTGTTTGTTGATGTTGACTTTTCACTACTAACCTCAAGTTAAGTAAGTAATGTTTTTAACCTATTTGTGTTTTTTTGAAAAATTGTGCATTGTAAACCTTCTTTGTAGATGTCTTGATAAAGAAAATAAAGGATTTTCGAAACGTTGACATAATAACACAGAGCCTTCTTTAGAACAGCCCAGTACTTTGACTGCATCCTCAAGATTTATCTGCTTTATATATATATATATATATATATATATATATATATATATATATATATATATATATATATATATATATATATATATATATGTTGTTCCGGTCTAGCTTGCAGAAATGCAAGCTAGACCGGTAGCTGAAGTTAAATTGTCAAATGATATTTCAAGTCGCAAACTAGGCGGTACCACTGCCGTTCAGTTAAGGACTTAGTACTGTCCAGAGAAGGACTTAGTATCTTCTAGTGAAGGACTGAGTGCAGCCTACTCGCCTTGTAGTGTTCCGATGTGGAATTTTCAATTCTGACAAAAAAAATTAGGGAAATCGGTTTTCCAATGCACCAACAAGGTAGTGTGTTCTGTTATAACTTGAATATATCGAAAATGCAAAATTCCATTAGTGTAATTAATTATTTATTTTGATTGCGAGGTGGTATTGTAGTGTGGTTTTCAATACTCATAAATTAAGTTGAGGAATATAACTGAATTGAAATGTAAAGCGACTTAGACTTCAGCTTCAAAATTTTATCAATTGTTTTTTCCCTTTTTTAAAAAATATTCTGAGGATTTTCAACTAAAAGTGAAATTTTGTATTTTCAATATAAGTTCTTAACTTATTACAGAAAACAGTAGTTGGTAGTGTTGGTACTTAGGAGAACAATTGTAGTGTACGTAAAGATCGAAAAAACTACCTCAGCCTAAATTTCAGCATCAGTAATTGAAAAATACATATTTCTAAAATAAAAGCATCCTTAAAAAAGAAAGAATTTATCAGATTTTTCAACCGCGCAGTCCCAATTCTGAAATCTTTTCATCTCGTTTCCTCAAACTTTTTTCGATCAATCAAACTTTTCATAATTTATTAAAAGCGAGGGGCTATTAACAAAATTTCAGTCCTCGCCGTCTAATTGTTGGATTAAAATATTCACGTTCAGTACTAGTTTTATGGCGTTCGGGCTGTATTATTGAAAAAACATTAGCAAAATGTTTTGTACCAGGTAAAGTAATTGAAAAATAAAGTCCTGGAATTTAAAAAATTTCGCCGTTTTCGAATTGTAAATTCGGTACATGTAAACTTTTGGCATTACAAAATACAGTTTGAATTATTTTTTTTTTATTTTTTTTCTGAATAACCGTGTATTCATTGATATATTAATAATTGTGCCAACTAGTGGAAATTCTTGAAAATATGCTCAACGCAGAGAAGATTTTTCAAGAGACCCTGTATATTCCCACCAACTCCCTGACTTCTTTGTATATGGCTTAGAGTTCAAATGTATCGTTTGTAGACAACGTTATTAGTAAAAGCTTGCTGTATGTCATAGAGAGTATAATGCTTTATCAACTTATTTGAAGTCTAGTGGTATTGCGCACCCGTGCAATATGTCATATGACGAAAGCAAACTCCAACTGAGAAAACAACGTAAAAACCAACGAAGCATCAATAATTAGCAAGAACAACCAAGCATACATAATGAGCAAAAAACGAATAGTTGCACTGACGAACGAAAACACTAAAACAATTCGGAATAATAGAGTTTGTAGCCAAATTTTCTAGCGACCTAGAAGAGGATGACGGAAGACAATTACAAGAAGAAATCTCAGAAATTATCGTGGAAGAAGTGGAGTTAGCGCTCAAAACTATGGAAAATGAAAAAGCACCAGGAAATGAAGTTATTGCGGAAGAACTGTTTGAATATGCGAGTGAAGAAAATGTAAATTTTGAACAGAAATTGACAACAATTGTGTTCAATCGCACCGCGTACTAGAGTAATGAGAAAGCACACAATTCTCATCTACGGGAAAATCGTCAAAATTGTGATGTTTATTCTATATATATATATATATATATATATATATATATATATATATATATATATATATATATATATATATATATATATATATATATATATACATATATATATATATATATATATATATATATATATATATATATATATATATATAAAATAAAGTAAACTAGGACATTTATTTTAAACTAATCAAACAAACCTCTTAGCGGAGCTGGTTATACGAGTTCACGAAACAACGAAATATCCCCATCTACCTTTAGACGGTAAATGTTAGAAATATTAAGTTGTGTATCACAATCAATAGAAATTGATAGACAGACTGTTTTGCCCTTATTTGGGGCTCATCAGTATCATCCATCCATCGAAAGTGATAACCAAGACAATATTTCAAACGTTCTTATATTTTCCTTCTAGCAACATAATGTCATATAAATATGACACAGCGCCACCAGTCGGAAACAAATGAACCACATCTTACAGATAGATGAAACATTTCGGCAACGAGAACTGACACCCGAAGGTGGCTACTATATTCGCTAACTTAGAGTAAGGTTTGTTTGATTAGTTTCAAATAAATGTCTTAGTTTACTTCATTTTATTGCCACGGACGTGTCTCGATTACACGAAGAATTCTGATTTATATATATATATATATATATATATATATATATATATATATATATATATATATATATATATATATATATATATATATATATATATATATATATATATATATATATTTTTATATATATATATATATATTAATATATATATAAATAAATATATATATATATATATGTTCAGAAAGATTTCCGCGGTCGGAAGTATTTGAAAAACTTGGTTCTCGGGATGAACCGCGTAAAAGATTTGAAAAATCTCGACGTTTCGGCTCCTTTTGCGAAGCCATCTTCAGGAGTGAGAGGTGCCTACTCCACCAACCGTACTGCTTCCTGTCAACTCTGAAGTCTCAACCTGCCTACTCTTCAGAGTCATATATATATATATATATATATATATATATATATATATATATATATATATATATATATATATATATATATATATATATATATATATATATATATATATATATATATATATATATATATATATATATATATATATATATATATATATATATATATATATATATATAAATATATTTATATATATATATATTTATATATTTTTTTATATATATATTTATATATATTTATATATATATGTTCATCCTCAGACGAAAAACAAAATCAAAATCTTTTTGATACTGAACATTTCAAACATACAAATAGAATTTTCAAAATGATCATTCATGCCTTCCATTTTGTCACTAACTTCATTCAGTATTGTCTAAAATCAAACATTAATCGACTTTTGAAGTACTAAAGCTTTACCTTGTAAAGACATATTACAGATTATATTCATTACATCAACTGTTATTACGTATTTCAACCTTCCTAGAACATTCTCGAAAGCAACGAGTCCTATTTTCAGGTAGGATATTAAATTACTCCAGCCGTGCAAACTGACAGTACAGCGTTCCACTAATCAAAGGGCGTTTAACGGTCGACTTATAAACCCCTAATGACTAGTATTCGAAATTGAAGTACTTTTCCACTTAGTTCACTTCCTCTAACATAAAATATATACGTGGCGTTATAGAAGAAAATAAGTGATTAGGTATAATGACTTTTAAAGATAATGGTTCATAAAAATAATTTCTACATTTATTAATAATATTAAAAGAAATAACGCATGACGCACGTTTCGGAGAAACTTCACCTTCTTCAGATACTAAATGCAAACTAAATATGTTTCTCCGTTATACTGAATACAATTAAAAAATTGATGACAAATTATGTAGAAAGGTTAAATAGAAGGATGGTTGCAAATAATCATTAGAATAGGAAAAACCCTTTGTAAACTGCAGGTCAGGTAGTTCGGTAATTTGATTGTGTGATTTTCTTGGATTAAATGGTTTGGAAATTTTTTTATCCAGAAAATCACACATTCAATTTTGACTTTAAAATATTAAATACTGAAAGTGAGGGAATTAAACTTAAGTTTAAGAATAATTACAGATAAATGAATACTACAGGTCTTCTATTGAATAGCCAAATTGATCATACTACAAGCCCCCTTCTGAATCTTTTCAAAATTACCGAACTACCTGACTAGCAGTTTAGAATAGGGTTTTCCCTATTATACTTATTATTTTTAAGCATCCTTCTATTTATTCTTTCTACACAATTTGTCATCTATTCATTTTTTGTATTTGATATAACGGAGAAACAAAAGCAGTTTTTATTTAGCATCTGAAGAAAGTGAAGTTTCACAAAAACGTGCGTCATGCGTTATTTTATATAAATATGTAAGTTGATATTATGAACTATTTTTTCAATATGTTTATTAATTTAAATTATCTATCGGCCCAATCAATCCAAAATAAAGACTTTTCTTAGTTTCCTGCATTCATTAATACATACTAATTTTTCACATTATCAAAATTTTACTTCTAAGCAATGACCAGATTCAATTAACTCGATCATATCTTAAAATGAACAAAGACTTATACACGATCCTCGAGATATTGAAGCACAACCCCAATTTGTGCTATATATTGGAAGGGTCTAGATATTCGATGAACCACAATATTCTTCAATAAATATTCCGCATTCCAGACAGCCATTTGAGGTTCTTAGGTTGAGCAATTAATTTTGATACGGCAAACTAAAAGATGTCTATACTTCAATGGAACATAATACTACATTCTTTCACTATCTACTTGTTTAGTGTCTCCTATTTTTACATGATATAACAAAATACGTAAGATGGAATTATGTATTGATATTAAAATTATGATATGGGAATGCATAGCTCTAATTACTTGAACATGAACTCTGTGCATGAACATGAATCAATATGCTTTTTTTGCTGAAGAACGTTCTTGAGTTCGAAATTGTTCAATTTTTTTCATGAGATGTGATAAATATCCTGTCCTATTTGGTTCATGCGTTAGGTAGAATGTCACTTCAGTCATTACTCATTTTCAACCGAAATCAAAGATTTTTCTGTTTATTTGAAATCAAAGTTGATTGGATATGAACTACATCGAAAAAGAAAAACCTTTCCTTTGTCGTTGTGACTACTTCATTTCCTGAGTTCGAAAAGGTGAGTGGACAGGGTAAAGGACCAACTATCCTTTTGAAAAATAAGTCTATTTCTAAATGACAAAACACCATGAATAATGTATGTTCAAGCTGAATCACTCTGTTATGTTCATCAACTTTGGAATTGAATCAATAATTAATATCAGAAGAAATATGTATGTTTCTACGTTCCAATTAACTGAACCCATACTCGCACGGGTATGAATTATGTATTGTACAATCATCATCTCATAAACGAGTCTATATCTGGTCATCGCCATGTTGCACGTGGTGAGTTTATAAACCACGAACTTAAGATCCAATAATTTGGTCAAATAAGTTCTGAAGATAAATCTCTCAATCGAATTGATTGAGTAAACCAATGAACTTCATCTTTCATTGCCTAGTCAGGTTAACAGAAGCTTAGTTATGTACATCGTGCTAAACCTTTGTGCACTCCAAAGCAGCTCTTGCTGCATTGTAAAGCTCAAGCATTGGTATACTGCTCTCATGCATGGTGCTCTGTTAGTATGTACTCCCTGAACCTTCTTGATTCAAATCAAAAAAAGAACAAAGAAGCCAACAGAAGACCCATCATTAACCACGTCCGAATATCTGAGGAAAGTTCTAACTTATGTATCTTTTTTCGATTTCATCATGGCTACCATTACCTCCATTATTCCACCTGCAGAATAGTTTACTCATCACACAAGGTATGCATATAATACACACCAATTTGCCGTTCAAATCTCAACAACCAGAAGATCAATCTATCGAAAAGCGTTTCTGGACCAAAACGCAAATCTATGATGGAACACTCACCCTCAGAAAGGTTTCAGGTTGACTTCGAATTGCAGTGTTTAAAATCCAGTATAAACCACCATATATTGAAATCATGTAATAGCGCTTGAGAGGCATTATAAGCTATCGCTTTTTTCAAGAGTTGTTTGTAGAAAACGGAAAAATTAATTCATTGATCTTTCCCTATCAGGTGCTGTAGCTGCTGTTACATGGACATCTGCTTTATAGAAATAATATACAAGGGAGCTCAACCGATCAACCGATAATCCTCCTATGTTTGTCAACCTATGAAGACTGACACATTGAACAGAATTAGCCAATATCGGTCTTTTCTACCCAATCGAATGGCGGAAGTTTTAAACCTCTTCTAAAGATAATGAAATATGACACACCACTCAGTCTACCCTCAAAATTGAATGAAAATATGAGCGGTGTCATGGGACACACTGTTTGAAACGAAGTTCCGCCCGGAATATATTATGTCTCACATAGCAGAACGTTTGAGAATAATTGAATGAGAAAAATAGTACATTAAAGTGGTCACTTGAATAATTTGGCAATTGCTCTTTTCAGACGCTGTCGTAAGACAAAGCATAGTGAAGTACCTGTTGTTCTTAAACTAATTCTTCTAGACCACAAGTGTGGTAAATTGTTGGAATAGTTTTCTCGGAAGGAACATGGAAATGCCAAAATATACAGGTTGTCCCATTGTTAATTTAGAATCTGATGTCACGTGACCGACAACAAAAGCTCATTGGGTAACATAATAGCAAGCAATTTCTTCAATTTGCAACCCAAAATTACAATTTTCTACTGCTCCCGGGTTCTGAGATATTTTCTGTCTTAATCGTTGTCATTATATATATATATATATATATATATATATATTATATATACATATATATATATATATATCTATATATATAATTATGTATATATATATATATATATATATATATATATATATATATATATATATATATATATATACCTATATATTGTTACTGGGTGTTGAAAAACACAGTTCAACATTTTGGGAGCTAATTCTAGACCTCAAAATAAGTAAAAAGTTTCATATAAACATGGGTCCACAAATGAGCCGTTTTGGAGGTATGAGCGATTTTCAGTTTTCAAAATATTAACTACTAGCGCAACCAAATAAGATAAATCACATGAGATATTCGATTTATTTCTGACTTCTAGTGTTTTACAGAAGATGCTCTATATGACCACCGTCCATTTCAATGCAGGAAGTACATCGTCGCATGAAGGAATTACCTACTTTTTCGAAAAGACCTGGTTATGTTCGGATCGTTTGACACGATAGTTGAATCCGATGTTGCAACTCTCCGATGTTATTTACTGACGTTGAACACACTTAACTTTTCAAATAACCCCAAATACAAAAGTCCGATGGATTCAAATCGGGAGATCTACCGGGCCATGGCACTGGGCCTCCTCGTTCTATCCATCTTCTGGGAAATGTTTGATCTAAATGTTCCCTAACAACAAGTGTATAATGTGGGGGCGCTCCATCTTTCATAAACCAAATATTTATCCATAGATTTAAAGGTACCAAAGGTATGAAGAAATTTAAATTCCGTGGTAAAACTACTGGTCCCAATAAACGCAAATGTTTGATGCCAGCTGTGATTCTTTTCATGAACCCACTGAAAAACATTTTGATTGTAAGTTCAGCAAACAAGACATCTGAAAGATGAAAATAAATCGAATATCGTATTTGATTGTGCTAGTAGTTAATTTCAAAACCGAAAATCGCTTATATCTCCAAAACGGCATATTTCCGGACCCATGTTTTTTTCATGATAAGTATCAAAATACATCAATACGCATATATGAATACAGCTCTCCTCGGGAGATTACATTAAGTTTCATCATTTTCAGGCCAAAAAGCTAAATTCATCGTTATATTGAAATTATTGTTGAATGAGTTAACTTTTTTCAGGACACACGTCAACTCCTGCCAGCTCGTTTTGACCGAAAATAGGTAAACGCAAATTGTAATTCTGGACAAGGAATGTCAGAGCATGATTTGAAAAGTTATCCAATTCGAGCCGTACACACGATTATCAAACATGTAGATATAAATACGTCATTTATCTGAAATTTGCGGTTCAATAATTCAAACTAGGCACGCACTTCACAAATTAGAAGTCACGAAATGACTAAAACCCAGCTGGCTCCAATTTGAGCTCTGTATTAAAATCGTATTTGGTAAAAAAAATTGGTGACGTTTGGCGAAATTATACAAAGAAATGAACAAAGTAACCAGTACAGCCACTAAACGAAATTACTTCGTCAGTGAGTTTGTTATTTTGAGGAAAATTTACTCTACTAATGCATTTGAATTCGGCTACAAATTCGCAATCAATTTTGCTGTCGGTGCTAGGTTTTTTCGCCGATATTCATGAACTATTTGAATGATAAAGCTCACGCTTTTGAGCTGCTTTGAAAACCATTTCACATCGGTGAGGCCGACCTGAATTCTCACAACATTTTGCCAATGGACGCCACTCGCGCAAATTCAATTTTAATTTTATTTTCTCAAGCTATGTTTCCGTAAATGTTTCAAAATGTTCCTTAAAATTTCTTTATGTTTTGCAACAAATGTTGCCATAACCATAGCTTAATGCTTGGGTTGCAATGTGATGTCAATTGGAGCACGAGAAAGTACCCTAATCAGTTTTTATATATGATTGAATGGAAAATTACAAATAACAATCTTCTCTAACATTTATATTTTTTCAAAAGGAGAATATCTGCTTTCAATATCATAGTAATAAAAAATATATTTTTTCTCGTCTATCGATTTTGAATGGTACCTAGATTTCAAAATCCTCAAAATTACCTTGTACTCCAAGATCGACCGAAGAAGTAACTTGTTATAGCACCATATTGCCCTGGGTATAAGACATGTTTTAGACAATGAAAAAGAACAGAATATAGATATACTACTATAATTTTACGTGTACTGGCGATGGTTTTAACTGTAAGATCAATAACCTTTCTGATAATAAAGAGAAAATGATATATTATTAAAGCCACTGAAACAAGGACTCGCAATGTCAATATAACACTTAAAATCCGGCTGGTTAATGAAAATTTATTTATGTGGTACGCTTTCAAACTGAAAACCACTTTCCTCCTGGATTCCATCAAATTACTCATTTTGGAAAAACATCGAACAAATTGGAATCTAATTACCTTCGAATATAATCGAATTGATTGGCAAGCTGCGCTGGCTCCAAAAAAACAGAACATCACAAATTGGGACCTGAATATATCGAAGTCTTGTTTTTCATTTTTCGTACGCAAACCAATTCTCTTCAATTTGTTAAATGAAATGTTTATCACTCTCTCGGAAATCAAAATACATTAAATTATTGGCTTGTGTATGTATGAATATATATATATATATATATATATATATATATATATATATATATATATATATATATATATATATATATATATATATATATATATATATATATAATAATAATAATAGATACCCTTTCATACAGACTGCGATAAACATAGTTACAATTATTGGATATACATATATAATACAATCTTTTCAATATCACTATAACGTGTCATCTGTAATCTTAGGCGCCAAAAGGTGGGATACAGCATTGCTGATTAATCCTACCGAGAAGCACACTTGATTTTGCTATAGCACCACCAATTGAAGAAAAACAAAACAATGAGAGAAAAAAACAAAACTAAGAAAAACAGCAAAAAAAAACTCTAGAACCATACAGAATGAAGGAAATATACAAAACATACTAGTCACAAAGAACTGGATGCTGATATAATAGTATTATATATATATATATAATATATATATATATATATATATATATATATATATATACAGATTATTTTTGATTGTGCTGTATTGCTACTTGTTTTTAGTAGCAACAACAGAATACTGAAGTTTTCAAATCGATTTTACTAACAAGTTAACGTTCTGTTCAAAATTTGTGACATTTTCAGATGTTCTGAAAGATCGAAATTACTTTGACATTCATGAGCATGAAAAATTCAAAAGCCAAAAAAAAACAGTGTTCTTCATTAAAATTTTTGCGGCTGTGGCCGGCTTCAGTAACTTATGAAGTTTCATTCGGTCCAATAGCAGCACTAATAGATGGTAATGGAAACCACAAAAAGCCTTTCACATGTAAAAGGTTTTTAGTTCTTCGATTTATGGATTCGTTTTCGAAAAGACATTATTCGTAAATATGAGTATGTAAAATATTTTCCTAACAGACAACCTGAATCAAAATACAATAATTAACTCAACATATATATAAATATATATATATATATATATATATATATATATATATATATATATATATATATATATATAAGTCAAGTGAAAATATTCACGTTTACTTTGAAGAATATTCATGGAGAAAGTAAATTGCTAAAAAAGCAGAATTGAAAGAGTGAAAATTTCAAATAATTCAATATGTTTGTGCTTATTGCACATCGAAAATTGAAAAATTCTTCTCATTTTTCACTACAACTATAATCCGGCCTTCATATCGATGCACACCAACTAAAAAACGCGTAGATACTCAATTAATAAAAATTCCTGTGTAATTAAAATCGCAATTACGTAGAGGAAAAATTCAATCAAAATTTTTCTATTACCTCGAAAGTTTTATATCATTCTCGACATTCCTAATTCAATAAATTCACGTGAGACAAAATTCACCAAAGAAAATTACTTTCAAGACTTTCTTCAAGTTTATAGGCATTGAAATTTCATTAGCATAATTTTTGGAGTTTTTAGGGTTCATGTTTCTGCGAGAAATTGATAAAATGAAGAAAAAATTCACTTCATCAAATTAGCCCAGTTTTCTCTGCTGAAATTTGTTTCCTATCATATAATTTCCTGAAAGGTCTACTAGGTTCAAGAAGTTAAGAATTTTGTGGAATTTTAGAAGTATCAATAGTTTTGTGGAATCTTAGAAGTATCGAGATGGCCACTGCAAGCTTGATATTGTAAATTGAACAAAAACTGTATTTTTTCTCAATTTCGTTTTTGACATACTTGAAAATACATTTTTCCTATTCTAAAATAATTATTTTATAATTCATTGGAACGGAAGAATAAACATCGAGGAAAACAATTTCAATGGAAGCGCAAAGCTGCTGAAACATTTTATTCGATTTGAAAATATACTACAATAATATTTATATCTTTCTGTTATCCACTTCAATCTAGTCGTCAACTTCAATCAGATATGTGGCTGGCAAATATCCATTAGAAAGATTGCTGTAGCGGAGTCGATCATGAAAAAAACTCATGAACAGCTGAGCTTCATCACTTAGGCCGTATTTTTCGCGCGAAATGCATCGCGTCGAGATGCGAATTTAACGGACTGAATGATATTTTGGAAAATCACGCTTAAAAATACAACCGGAATTAAAAAGTAGAAAATAATTTACCTTCCAAAAAAAAAAAACATCGTGGTTGAGGTAAAAAACTGAAGCCAACGAAGGAACACACCTCAACATCAACTCAATTCACGTACCAACTTTCAACTTTCTATTATGAAAAATCTAACCTAACCCTTTATTGTAAAAAAAAATTCGAAACAATATCCTTGGTGGAGGACGCTCTGGGTTGTTATCCAGATAGTACCTCGTTCATGATTTGTAATGGGGAACAATTAGAAATACGTTAATTCACTCCGAGTCAAATAACCTGCACTGATGAGATCTAATAAGATCGAAACAGCTGTATGCAGATTTTGAGTCATGGTGACGATTTCTGTAATTCACTGTTGGGTTGTGAATGTAGAGCTCTCTTCGAGGAATAGATATACATATATATATATATATATATATATATATATATATATATATATATATATATATATATATATATAATTCTCGAAGAATTTTCCTTGTTCACTCTATGTAATGGATACATTTTATTTTTTAAATCGAAAGCGTAATCCGTACGAAAAAAATCCAGAGAATATTTTGATCAGAAAATAGAGGATAATTATAAAAGTAATATTCATTTGAAACAAAAATAGAGGTGTATCATTATTTTGATTAAAAATATTGCAGAACATGTTAACAGTGACGTCAATAATGTAAAATGAAAAACCTTCATCCAAAAATAAATGTATTTTATACGTACTTCTCATGTATGGAAACTAAAAATAAAATAGAAAGCGGTAAGAGAGGTATTGGCACAATATTGATTTATTTGTTGAAATTCAACACCCTGTATCTCAGAATTAAAGCAGTTGCGAACCTATGTTCATATGAAGTAGTTTTCCTAAAATCATCCAAGAATTATCGGCCTTCAGGATCAGCATTTAATTATAACACACCCTTCATATATACAGGGTGTCCCAAAATTTCTGGGATTCAGAGCCATCACGTGTAGTAGAGGTCAAAATAAGTCAATTAAACCCAATTTATTTATATACCAAAATTTACCGTTTGCCCGAGAGACGAAAGTTTACATAAAAAAACACATTTTTGTACGCTGTACAGAATTGAGTGAAAAACCCAAAGGTAACTGTAGAAGGAGTAAAACTACCAACCATCCCCTGATATTTTATTCAGAACTTTCTTAGGGGTGGTTATACAGTTCTAAAATTTTTGGCGACAAGACATTTTGTTACTATTGTAAAAATTTCGCATTCCGCATAGTTTCGGAGGAAAAAATGTTGTCTTCAATCCTGCTAACAGATATTCCTAGTACAAGATCAATAAAATTGTAATACAAAATTTAGTTGGCAGTGAAAACGAAAGCAAAACGCTTTTTTTAAATAAATGTTCGATATAACGGACCCCTTCACAATACAATAGTCAATTCGACAAAAAAAATTGAAATGTACCCTTCTTAAAAATGTGTCTTCATTTTGAGTATTACTTATATTTATTTGTGTATTATTTATTTTTTCCGTACCCAAAGGGTAGAAACAGGACACTATTACTGAGCCTTCGCTGTCTGTCTGTCACCAGGCTGTATCTCAAGTACCGCAATAGCTAGACAGTTGAAATTTTCACAAATTATATATGTAAATACTTAAGGGGGGCTCCTATACAACAAACTCGATTTGTTTGCCCTTTTTTGCTCTATATCAATAATGGCAACAGGTAGGCTTTAGAAATATTCACAAGATACTTAACTGTATATTTACTTAATATTCAATAATAAAATTGAAATAAAATAAATATTTAAGGTGGGCATAGTCAATAGTACGGAACCCTTCGTGCGCGAGTCAGACTCGCACTTGGCCGGTTTATTCAATATTTTGAACTGTATAAAGTACTAACATAGAAAAAATTAATGCAGGTGTGTGCCCTGTGTATCTTACAGACCTGCCTATTGGGTATCAGCTAGAAATAGTAATGCATTTTCCAAAATATACTCACCGTTTATACCACATACAAATAACCATAGCATAAGGATCTTCAACCGCATATTCCTAAAACAATAGAGAATGGTTATTTCGAATAAAGGACGACCAAGTGAGTGCAACCAATTTGCCAGGTTACAAATGAAGTAATAATAGTCCCTCAATCAATTTGACCATAAGAGCGAACTATAAAAATTTCTTATATGTAACACACTTTAAATAGAAAAATCTTCGGAATCTATAAGAAAAAACTAATTCAAAAGAAGAATATGAAATTGGATAACGTTGGTAACAGAAGTTTTTATGGATAAAACTTTACTAACATCAATAAGTCCAGTAACAATGATAAAATGAGATTTTTGTCGGTAAGTTAACATTTTGGGTTTTTTTGATTGATTATCCTAAATTTAACGTAACTAATCAATTAAGCAGAATCGTGGAGAGGATCATAAAAAATTCTTCATGGAAAATTATAATTTCTATTGAACTAAAACATTTTAACAAACAGCTGAAAATCCCAATCGATAAATATTCCTCAACTTCATGTAGAATATAGAAAAAATATTTTCAGTAAGGAATATAATCTATTTTTTCCAGACACAAACAAACCAGTCTTAGATTTTCATCTGCAATCAGATTTCTTTGGTACCTAACACATTTTTACATCTTTAAATATATTTTCTAGTGCAAGAAAAATTGTTCACTCAATAAAATAAACTGATATTCAAGCGTTTTGACCGTTTACAAAATCACAAATATTTGAATTAGAACTAACATTATTTGGATTTTTGTAAGAAAAGTAACAGGAAATTATAAATATTTGTATTTATATTTCGTAAGTATACTCGTTCTTATTGAATCATATTATATTATTAAATTTATAATTGTGCACTCAATTACTTTGAAACTTGTTGAATTCATTTCTGATTTTCTTAATTTTTCATATAGGTAGCATCAGTTTCTTGAAAATTTGTTTTGGTAGAACTTCCTCATATTCTTGTGAATGAAGATTCAGAATTTCGTGATGATTAAAAGGTTGAAACTAGGAAAAATTCATGATAATTTTTACTTAGGATTTCTAACTGTTCAAACATATTAAATCTCTCATTGTAGTTGTTCATAATTCACAGCGTGAATCAAGGTTCAGATTGAGTATATAGATAATGATACCTTTCAGTCCCTATTCAATAGCAAGAAAATTTCGTAGAAAATTCTTGGGCCATATCACTTGTTCATAATTCAAACGCATTTTTAGCACGAACTTAGTTCCATTGAGATGCCAACATTTCTATCTTAGTTTACAGTAATGGGTTCCCGGCGTTTCTTCAGCGCGGAACGTTACAGAATTTCCGGCGAGTTGAAATTTAGCATGATTTTCTCACACACGATTTTCCAGCTTGCTAGGACGTTCGCGACTTCCTACTGACTGCCTTTAAACTCCGGGAAAAACGACTCTCCAGCGGGGAGACACGAACTCACTCGAAGTCGAGACAACACAAACAGTTGCCTTAGTATAGATTTCCCTGCTGACATGATATTTTGAGGAAATGTTGACATTTGTTCCTGTCTGTTCGTATCCGAAACAAATGGCATTATTTCATTTCGATTGCTCACAACACTTTACAGCCCATATACTAGCAGCATTATTGTTTCAAACAATATCCAATCGAACTCGTATATCCATACATTCATTCAACAAGTCTGATTGACATGGAAAACCATTGAAAATACCTATTCGTTGAATATATACTATTGATACCCATTTTCCTGAATATCACAATCATTAAGCATCGAAGATGCTGACTGAATTTTTTTTTATTATTTTTCATATGTTCACTTGTATAACTTGTACTAGTTTTCACTATTGTAATTCATTACCTATGGCGTATATGAATATTTCCTGGTCGTATGAAATAGTTTTTATTGGCCAATTTTTGACGTTTGGAGTTTCTGTTTGTCCTAGAGTGAGATATCTACCGGCTTGCGATAGACGCCTAATTTTTCTAAGAAACAAGATAAATCAAAACAAAATAATTCAACAAACAAACTCTAATCATAACAACTCATCTTCTTAGACAAAATCTAAACATCTAGAATTTTCAATTTTTCTAAAACGAAAGATAAATAGTACTCTTCTTTGACTTTTCAAAATCATAATAATTTGAACCTATTTCGAACATTACGTGGGTAAAGGTTTCTGTGGTTTCCCTTACCATCTAATAATAACAGATTTGAATGTTAATATTGGACTGAATAGCACGTAATGAATAACAGAGAACGGCTACAGCCGAAAAATTTTGATGAAACATAGTAGTCTTTTTTAACTATTCAAATTTTTTCAAATCAATAAATGTCGAAGAAATTTCAATTTTTCAAAATTTTCCACCGCCACGAATGTCGTGGCGAAACGTCAACTTTTTAATAAAATCGAGTTTTTTGAAGTTCACCAAGCCTGTTATTGCTAAAAATTATCAAAAAGTTATATATATATATATATATATATATATATATATATATAATGAACAGAAACAAAACTTGAATTTACTACCTTTATTATCACAAAAATATTTTGAAAAATAAAACGGATTCAACTTTTTCAAATCATTGGTTGCCGTGAAAACCACCACCCGTTTCCACAAATAGAGAATTTTCAAATTGTGCACAAATGACCGAAAGGAACAAAACTTACTTACTCATCATTAGAAATTTTTAAACTCAATCATAATGCAAAAGATATCTTGCTGAACGACCAGATTGACTTGATATATTCTCCTATATTTAGTGTATTCAAACAATAGTGATTTTCCTAAGAACAACTTTCCAAAGGAGCTGATTATTTGTATTGGATTGTGAATGTAGAATTCTTGTTGCGGAATACATATAGAAAGCTCTCTTGGATAGTTCGAAATTTTTTTAATTATTGAAGAATTTTGCTTATTCACTCTATGTATTATATTGAATTGGCCATGGTCAACTTGTATATTTTTCATGATTTGATTTTGGAATTATATTTCACGGAATACTCCAATCAATATCGAAATACGTAATGAAAATAGTAATTTACTAGAGTAGTCGCATAGTGCCTCCAAGCGAAACAAATATAGAACGCTTCCCAAACAACATTGAGAAATTAATTAATTTTCAAAGACACGCTGCAGCAAAAATTACCTCATTGATTTCTCTGCTTTAACAGATCTGCTTGAGTACTTTCATTAATTCTTCTTGCGGTAATTTAAAGTCATTCTAAACGTAACTTGGTATTACTTATAACTGGATAGAAAAAAGCGTTTCAACTCACGTTCCACTACTAAAATCTTAAACATCAAACATGTGAGAGAACATTGGTAAAATGGCACAGAAAGTATGAGACTAGGTTTGAAGATTTCAAAAATTCTTAGCAATCTCTATATAATTTATCAATGCCTTTTAACGTAATTTTGGAAAAAGTTTCCTCGAGTTATAGCTGGAAATTAATTGATTGCTGTGTAATTTTTTTGAACAACTTTTCGGAAATTCTTCGGAACTTGAGTATTATAGAACACTGCTGAACATTGGCAATAATATGTTAGATCAGACGTTCTACACCAAGGCTGCCCAACCTCAGGCCCGCGGGCCACGATGTGGCCCGCGAACGAATTTTGAATGGCCCGCCGCCCGCGTGAGCAAGTTTAAAAATTGCCTGTCTAAAGTACATGCAGTTGGATGATATTATGGACTATTCACATACGTCAATTCAGGGTTTTATTTGAAGAATATATCAGCGAATATGTAGAGTTACAACTGTACTGCGTTGTGAGATGGTTTTTAAAGAGAATCATGTTAAAAAATTTCTTCACCTTGAGAGAGCAGGTGTTGGAATTTTAGAAGAAGAAAGGGTGTTTCATTTGGAAACTGATTTACTGAAAAAAGAATCCTGGTTGATTGATTTTGCATCTACTGTTGACATTATTAATTACCTCAATATTTTAAATCTCAAATTACAAGGAAAAAGTTGTTTACTTCCGACCGCGCTTCTGACTATGCTTACTTTGATAAGAGGATTCAAAGCTGAATTAAATCTGTTTTGAATGAATTAAGCCAATGAAAATATTGCCCACTTTCCTACACTCAAAGAAATGAAAGAGAAGCTCAATATCGATACTATCCATTGTACTAAGTAGGAATCTAAAATTAGATGCTTATTAATGTCGTTTCAGAGCAGATTCCAGGAGTTCGAAGTATAAAAACAAATTGACAAATTTTTGTGAATCCTTTTACGAACAGTTTGACTGAAATAATAAGTCATCCTGCTAATATTCAGTTGGAACTCACAAATCGTCAAAATTATTCTGCAATAAAAAATAAATTTTTTTTTGTGTCTGTCAACATCTGATTTGACGCCTAATATAGGAAAATTATTGAAACCAAAAAAATTCAGAAATTACATTGATTGTGCCAATTTTTAAGTTTGATTTTAAATTTTGTTAATTGTATCTCTTTAAATAGCAGAATATGCTGTTTATGTTATTATTTTAATTGAACTGTCCTTTTTGCCCGACTGTTAAAAAAGTTGGGCAGCCTTGTTCTACACCAATAATATGCGGAAGACGTACAGCTGAAAAAGACTCACTTATGAACATCTTTTCTCGTTGTTGAAGGTGATAATTAAAATCAGTTCTAAATGCGTACACACCTACTATATCAGCGTTTTAAAACAAGAGTTATCTACCTTATGGAACAATTTTTATTTCGAAAAAACTGGTTTCTAACATGTTTTCGTTTCAACATCAGACTTCCAAGGAGAAATCTAGAGACAAATTCGTTCACAATATTTTTATCGGTGAAACATTGAATTACTGCCATTGTAACATGCAAACAAAGGAATAATAAGAGGAATACTCGTTTCAAGAGTTATCGCAGTTGTGTGTACTTGCTATATTTAGGATAGTCACAATGATTTACCATTACTGCAAGTAGAATTCGAAACCTGATCTAAATTTTTTTCCTCAGACTTGTGGCGTGAAAAGGGTTTTTTAGCAGAATCGTTTTCTGCAAAATATCATTTTTGTGACCTTGCACAATAAATATCTATTTCATTTTGATTTCAGTTACTACTGTATAATATTCTAAAGCTGGACGAGGAGCAGAAATTTAATTTCCACTGATTTCAGACAAGCAAATAGATATAATACACAAACTGAACAAGGAAAATTCTTCATGGATTGTGAATGTAGAATTTTCGTCGCAAAATACACATAACCAGCTCCCTTGGAAAGTTGTTTGATAATTTTTTAAATCATTGAAGAATTTACCTTGTTCGCTTTATGTAATGTATGAAATTAACTATGGTCCATAATTATGTTTTTCATGATTTATGAGTGAAGTTACTTTTTTATTACCTACTATAAAAAAATTGTAATATCTCAACAAAAACAAAATTATAATTCTGGCACCTATGAAATTTCTTGCGTTTTCGTGGCCCCTAATGAAAAAATTTGCTCTTTTTTGTTTCATCCTATCATTGTTGTTTGAAAATTAATTTAATCTCATTCAAACGTTTTTTCATAGATATACATTAAAACTTTTGATTTATTAATTCTCTGTTTTAATCAGTGTGCTATGACCTCGTTATATGTATACAATCGATATAGATTTTATGTCACTCCATAGAAAACGTGATTTAATAGTCTTATCTAGTCATTCTGTGTTGAAACACTTTTTCTGTTGTTCAGAGAACAATGTTAAAAATAGTCAAATCACTGAAGAATACTCAAACGTCGAACTCTATTCAACTTCAAAGTTTCCTTCGAATCGGAATATAAAAGAGAGTGAACAATGTGTAAATAATTTATTCGAAGTTCGTCTTGGTTTTTCTTTCATTCTTTGTGTGATAGATGTGCTCCTGCAACATTCATTTTATGAACGTTAAACGTTTAATATTTTTGAAGTGTAACTCCTTTGCGCGTATGAGGGTAAAATTTTTACAGATGAAACGGATGTGAGACTTTTTTGTCCAAGAAGAGGGAGAGAGCGATTGAGACTGATTGAGAGAGAGTGAAAAAGGGCGAGCGTAGCATGAAGCACATAGCCATGGAGCGAGAGGAGGGAGAGAGCGAGTGAGAGAAAGCGAGAGAGAAAAAAATATCGAGAAAAAATACACGCTATTTGTTGATGTATTTGTTTATTAGTTAAATATTAGAGCTATAGATGGCAATTCCCCAGACGTTTCGGGCTTGTACAAAATTTGTAGTTTCCAAACGCAAGAGCAAGATTGTGCTGAACAAATTGAGATACCTTTAATCATTAATAAGCATTGCGCTGAAAAGATTCAGTTCCCGAAATTATTCTATCACAATCCGAGGAGTGGGTGTCGATCGGTATCATTGTTGATAATAAATTACCAACAATTTATGGATAACGCACTACGCCGAGGGTCCTCCTTGTAACCTAGTGGACAACGTCCACCACGTCCTGTAGCAGGACACAGCGGCTCTTCCATGGCCAGAGTTCTGCTGATCTGGAAGGGGGCATAAGCTGGTACCGCAGGGGGCTATAGTTTATAGTGTAGTTTGTAAGAATACAGAGAAAACAAGTGAAGTGTAAATTTGTAGAAAAGAGAGGTAAAATTTACACCTCTAGAGCTTTTGCTGCATTTATTATGTCCTTTTCTCGTTCAGAATGTAAAAAGATATATATATATATAAATATATATATATATATATATATATATATATATATATACACAATCGCTGCCCCCTCAAAAAAAATTGTGTATCAGCCAAAGTTTTCAAAGACTTCACTCTAGTTGAGAGGTGCAGAATATATTCTTCAATTGATATAGATTCAAAAATTGTGCTAGATAATATTTCGATGTATTAAAAAAATGTTACAATCATCGAAATATAGTCTTCCAAGATTCTAGTCTTTCCATGAACAACTAAGATAATTGTAGCAAAAAAACATTTCTTTTATTTCTTCTTCAAAAAATTACATTAAATTTTATCTCGTTGGATACAATCTGATAAAATGTAGTGCAAATCTCTTAAAAATACGATTATTAATTTCATTTCTAGTTGTTATTCATTGACATCAAGTAATGGGCTCCAAAATTCAATTATTAGAAATACAATAATCAATCATTTCATTTGAAAAGTGAATGATTGAAAGATTCATGAATTTCCAACCAATAAAATGTATATAATGTAATATGATCTTTTTTTGTTTTTATTTTACTTTACGCATCACTCAGTAAGCGGTAATCCTCAATTATTATTGAGCAACCAAATGATTGATTAAATCAATCAATAAACCACAGGAATTAATCAGCTTCACTCCAATTCAACCTAGCATGAACACATCCCCACTATTGCCAAATCAACTGCTCAGAGACTTAATTATATATTTCGTGCTGAAAATCTATTTACGCCTAAGCAGCTCTTGATGCTCCGTCACTAAGGGTATCCGCACAACGAGCCTGGATGGTAGATGGTAGCCTAGCTGGTCGCCTGGCTGCAAGCATTGTTCACGAAGGTCCGGTCGACTGTATGCTAGCGGGATATCTCGCTGGTCGCTGAAAGAACAACATTTTACATTTTACCTGCTACCAGCGACCAGCGTGCGAAATGGATATGGGATGGTGTTGCCGCAGAAATGAATGTAGATCTTAATTAGAAAATTAAGATCATTTTCATATTCAGAACTGAAATACTAAATATTGGATGGATTTGTCCGTTACTTTGTGATAATAAATTTTTTAAATATAAATGAGAAACACTTTACTTTGTTTTTTGTATCACTATTTTTATTAAATTGTTTGCGACAGCAGGTTCGTAGTACTACTACATTTTCAAGCGAATGAATATTTTTGCATTGTACAGTGTCGGTCATAGTAGGCATACAAAGCAAGGAGTTGAAAGATTATAATTACTGGTATTATCGAATTTTAACCTATGTAAATGAAGAGCTTGCTAACAACATAAATTTATTCTAGAAGGGGTCAAATATTGGAGAATTCCGTACATCTGTTTGATCATTTAACGAATTGACTGGGTTATTTTTATTATATTTATATATTTCTATGTACTTTAAAATATTTGGTTTCTTACTTTTCGGAGCTGTATGTGAAATGTTTATATTATATATGCCTGGAAAAGAGTGACTTGAATCTAGAAAGTGTTTCGCAAAATTAGAAATTTCTTTATTTAATTTGAAAGAATGTTGTTGTTCTTTATATCTGGTATCAAAATTTCGAACTGTTTGTCCTAAAAAATTTTCCGCTGCATTCTCAAATACGAGAAGAAACGATCGGGATAATCACATTGAATAAATGATGATATTCTCCAAATTCTTGTCTTTTTCGATGAATAGAATGTACCGTAAACCTCTTTTCAACTTTTTGTTGTAAAAACCACTTTGTAGCATTGTTTTCTAATAAATAAAAATCATACATTACATAAAGTGAACAAGGAAAATTCTTTAATGATTAAAAAAATTATCAAACAACTTTCCAAGGAACGCAAAATCTGCATTCACAATCGAACGGTGAATTATAGAAATTGTCAAGTCACCCCGACTCAAAATCTGCATACAGCTGTTTCGATCTTATTAGATCTCATCAGTGCAGCTTATTTGACTCGGAGTGAATTAACAAATCTCTAATTGTTCCCCAATACAAATCGTGGTCAGTAACACTGGTCGGATAACAATCCAGAGCGCCATCCCACCAAAGATATTGGGAAACAACAATTCACCGCTTAGACTGAAAATGCAGAAATTCGTCGCTCGAACACGTACCTCCTGATATGAAGATATCTACTCTACAACAGTGGTGTATATGATTCCAAGGTACACTAACATAGTGATTTGAAACCTTTGGAAATACCCACGAGAGCGCGCTCCGCTTTCTGCATTTTCAGTCTAAGCGGTGAATTGTTGTTTCCCAATATCTTTGGTGGGATGGCGCTCTGGATTGTTATCCGACCAGTGTTACTGACCACGATTTGTATTGGGGAACAATTAGAGATTTGTTAATTCACTCCGAGTCAAATAAGCTGCACTGATGAGATCTAATAAGATCGAAACAGCTGTATGCAGATTTTGAGTCGGGGTGACTTGACAATTTCTATAATTCACTGTTCGATTGTGAATGCAGATTTTGCGTTGCTGAATACGTATAACCAGCTTCCTTGGAAAGTTGTTTGATAATTTTTTAAATTATTAAAGAATTTTCCTTGTTCACTTTATGTAATGTATGAAATTGACCATGGTCGAGTAGTATGTTTTTCATGATTTGATTGTAATAAAAATCATCACTCTCACTACTCGAATCATCCATTTTAACCACACATCTGCAGTAATCTGCACACTTCGCGGGTTGATTTCCGCATGACCAGCTACCATCTACCGGCGCGACGTACGAGTATCTAGCGGTTTTTAACTCTAGCATCTAGGCTGCCAGCGACCAGCCAAACTACCATCCAGGCACGTGTGCGGATACCCTAAGTCCGTATTTTACACTCAGTGGGAATTCAATAGAGAAAATAATGCTGGTTGGTCATACTACAAAATTCATCGAGTATTGAGTGCAAAGCAGTTCCACTTGCGATTCGAACAGAAAATAGTCACCGAGAAGTGCTGCGCGTGTACAAAGATACATTTAAATGGCGGCGGTTTGGAAAAATAACTAAAACCCATAAGAGATCGTACCTCAGCATTAAACTAATATATTTTCCAAATTTCAACCTTTTAACTAAAGCTGCAGAAGCTGCGGAAGTGTGAAAAAATTTGCAAAAACACCGAAAAAAAAATTAATACATTTTCGAGTTGTGTGATTTCGAATCAATTCCGATTTTTACAGATTAGGACTGATGAGGGACACAAATCACTATAAAACAAAAATGTCCAAAGGTGTATTGAAAGAATAAACTGATTCTCGAAAACAAAGTTAATGTGGTTGCTTTAAGCTACAGTTCCACCGGAAGAAAATTGAGGAACATTTGTTGCTGAATGTTTCTCCTTGTTGCCAAAAGTAGAAGCTTATGGCAACATACGTAATCTTCCTGTTTCCACTGAAGCAACTAAAATTGTCAATAGTTGCATATTATTCAGTAGAAACAGTCAACATTTGTTGCCGAAACATAAAAAAATTTTAAGGAACATTTAGGAACGTTTGGGATTATTTTCGGAAACACGCAACAGCAACCAGAATGTTAAGAACAATTTTTAACATTACTGAGTTTAAAGAAACTATTTAAGAAAAAATATTTACAATGACTCGAAAATCAAATTTTACGATCTTAAATTTAAATTCATTAATACCAATGATCTTGAAGTATCATAAATGCAATATATTTGAAGGATGATTATAATGTATTACAATTGTACATTGATACTGATAATGAAATATATAATATCATTAATCAAGAATGAAAAAAAAATTTCATTATTTTCACTAACATAAATATTTTTGTATATAATTGAAACGTACTAGTATGTAACTGAGATTGAATTCTCGCACATCACTTGGTGAAACATCATGAAGAATAAAGTATAAACTTTAAAATAAAACGCTCTTGGCTTATGTTTCACAATATAAAAAATATTTAGATACTGTATTTAGCAGTAACGAAAAGTCGACATGTTTCGAGTTATGAACTCATTATCAAGACTGACTACAGGAGAGTATTGCATCTTATTTTATAAAACAGACAAAAGCAAAGGTGATACCTGAAAATTAATTTGTTCGTTTACAAGGGGTTATTTACTATTATGGGCGGAACTTATTTCGAGAATTTCAAGAAGGTCAAGGCGTTTTCCTTTGTTACCTGAATGTAACAATTTGGTTTTGTTGAAATCCAGGAAGTGATTGAATTTTATTCGCTATGTGTCGACGGTTGGAGGGGATAAGCGAAACTATCTGAGCGCGCGCAGTGGTGAATTTCCGCAACTCTGCCGGACGCTGTTAATAGTGTTAATGTTTATTGAATGCTATAAGTGGGTAAAATGGGACACGATACTTGTTGTGTAGTTAATTGTGGGAATACGGGCAGAAATAATAGTACTGCAAAGTATTACAAGTTTCCTACGTCAACTCATAAACTTCTACAAAGGCAGAAATGGATAAGATTAGTCGAAAGAGTAAAGTGAGTAACCTAACCTACTATCAAAATACAGTGAGCAAAATATTGATTCACGCTACACTCTCTCCAGGGCTCTAATTCTTGAAAGAGGTGAAGATATTCACCAGTGAAAAATTTCACCAATTTTTCTTCACCCGTGTCACTCGTTTTGCATTCTTGAGTTCTAGGTGAATTTACTCGAGGTGAAAATGAAATTGCAATTTGGCAACGTCGGAACACAGAGCATTTGTGAAGAAGTAAATCTACCATAACCCTACTTACGTATTTGTTGTTTGTTTTTCCGTCGATTTTACGAAAAAATTTCACCGAGTTGAATCCTTATTATTTATTAAGATGTCTAGAATTAATGTAGACATGCTTCTAAGAAGCAAAAAGAACATATAATAGAAATTATGAACAAAGACGAGGAATTAAGGAAAGGACGATTTACCGATTCCTTTACAAGGAAAGACATGCATTTACGATGGGAAAATATAAGTTTTCTCATTTTATTTGTCATCATGACAGTTCAACTTATATAATTATTTTTTATGAAAGACTAGGCAATGTTATCGTCTAATATAACCTACAAAATAGCACGTAATGTCAACAGAACTTCTTTTCAAATTAATGACTTACCTTGCTGCTTATAGAATATCAAACGTTGAGCTATAATCTATTAGTACTTTCAATTTTTTCACATTGCTAACATGTAATTGCAGTAAATCTTTGATATTTAGCTTTACTTATATTAAAGATCACAATGAAACGTCCGGCTAAAGTTCCATCTTTCAAGACGGTAGGGGGCGGCACGAGGTAAGCACATAGCGAATACAATGTTCCGAGAAGCCAGTGGTATTTTTGTTTTGTAAAATTGACTTTTTATGTTCTTCAACACGAATGTTTATATTCCTTCCTGTCTGTCCAATATAGAAAGCAGGACATTCGTCGCAAAATATTTTGTAAACACCACTGTTTTCTCCGATGTTAGATTTTTTTATTATTGGCCAAGAATGACTTCAAGTTTCTTTTATCTGTACAAATTGTTTTAACGTTGTTTTTCGATAGTCTGCTACAAATTTTGCTACTCAAATTCGGCACATAATTTATTGGGAAGTATTTTTGTTCTTCATTAGTAGTTTGCGTGGGGTATATTGAATGCAACAGATTCTTTATTCGTTTTTCCCAATGAGCTTATCGATAAGACTTACATTGTAACCGTTATTGGTGGCTAATAATTTAATTGTATTAACTTCGGTTTGAAAATTTGTTTCCGATAATGGAATAGTGAACAACCTATGTATGAACGAATGAAAACCACTGAGTTTTATTTTAATGTGTTGGTTACCGTCGCTGTGAATTAAAGTATCTGTGGAGGTTGGTTTTCTATAAATGTTGAAAGTAAGAGAATTCAAATTCCTAGCAATCTGAACGTCTAAGAAATTCAAGGTACCGTTTTCGTTTTCTACTTCTTTTGTTAATTGAATCGAGTTGTAGAAAGTATTTATATATTTAAGGAAATTATATAACTGCCTATTTGTACTAGTATCTATTGTAATTGTAAATTGGGCAAATTTCCAGATGCTGGAATCGTTTGATCTTCGTTGATTAGACAGACAATAACTCACAGTAAATGTCATATTCTGATAATTGATATTTTTACTGACAGATATGAAACTCCACGTTTATAGTACTTCTAGAGTCATAAATTTATAACGAACTGATGAACATTTTGAAATCTCGCTCGCAGTAAGTTTTTGCTTTGCTATCAATTTTCTAAAGCTACAGTTCCACCGGAGGAACAATGTGGAACATTTTTTTTGCTGTTGCGTGTTTCAAAAAATGTTCCAAAATATTCCTAAATATTCCTTAAAATTTCTTTATTTTTCGCCAACAAATGTTGATTATTTCTACTTGTCACCCTTCAAGCTACGATTCCACCGGATGAACCTTTTTGTTGCTGTTCCGTGTTTCCGTAAATAATCCAAAAGTTCCAAAATGTTTCTTAAATTTCTTTATTTTTCGAAAACAAATACTGAATGTTCCTACTTGTCGCCAGTTTCCATTTTGAGCGGTAAACTTCAAAAGAAAATAGGAAACATTTGTGAGAAAAATCCGTGTTGCTATCGCAGTGGAAACGTGTCGAGAACGCAACTAGTAAACATTCGTGTCGCAGATTTTCTGTGTGCAGTGAAGTACGAAAACGAATAAATATATAGCTACGTTTCCACCGAAGGAACATTGAGGAACATTTTTGTTGCTGTTTCTTGTTTCCGTAAATGTTCCAAAATGTTCCTGAATGTTCCTTAAAATTTCCTTATGTTCCGGCAACAAATGTTGATTGTATCTACTAAACAATTTGCAACTATTGACAATTTTAGTTGCTTCAGTGAAAACAAGAAGTTTACGTATGTTGCCATAAGTTTCTACTTTTGGCAACAAGGAGAAACATTCAGCAACAAAATGTTCCTCAATGTTCCTCCGCTGGAACTGTAGCTTAACTCAGATGATCGATTTTATTTTCTAAGATAAGATATATTACATTGCCATAAAAAATTAGCCTCGAGCACATAATTTCATTACACAGTTTCAATTTTCAAATTTAAAAGGCGTTTAATCAAGATTGCTCAATTTTATAAAGGTAAGACGTGATCTGAAAATTTTAAACGAGGATTTGAAAACACTATATTCTTCAAAAGAGAAGAATGGAAGAAAAATCTGTTATTTCTTCATGTTTCTAAATTCTATTTGTATCGATAAAAAATTCACTGCTACTACAGCTGATTATTTTCATGAACCTTACGGAAAATTTCGAACGAAATAAAACCTATTAATTTTCTTTGAAAGTCTTTTTTATACATATTCATTTATATTGCTTGTTATCCAATCATTATCCTCAAGTTGAATTTTGTTGACTACAATATTCATTCTTCTTTGAATAGCTCGCAATATTGAACTGAAATGAAATGGAAAATGAAATGATCAAACCAATAGATATATTTGATTGATCACCTGAATGAAAATGAAAGCAACTAAACTTGATTGATTGACCGTCGCATACAGAAAAAATTATAAATTATTCAACAGATGACAGATAGAAGTCAAAAGAAAATCACAATAATGCAAATTCATATTTGAATTTGGAAAATATTGCCTCATATTTATTTATCATTATTCAATTAAACTTTTAACTAATATGAATTATAGTTGCTTATGTATGTAATCGTTCTCATGTATATATATATATATATATATATATATATATATATATATATATATATATATATATATATATATATATATATATATATATATATATATATATATATATATATATATATATATATATATATATATATATATAGTTTTATTCAAACGTATACTGTTCCACCGTCTTTCAACAATGTTTCCGTTTTATATCTAATTACATGTAATTTTAAATGAATTTGCCACTCTTGTGCACGGAAGAAAGCTATGGATGACAACAAAAAAATTTTCTGATGAAGGCAACAGTGATTGCTGAAACGTTAAACATATTTCTGTGGATGTAAATATAGATATACCATCAGTTGTAAATAGACTTAATTACCCAAAAAAACAAATCAAAAAGGAATATATATATATATATATATATATATATATATATATATATATATATTTTTTTTTTTCCATCGAGCTGACTAATATTTAGAAGGACCCGGTTTCAAACCCCATAGTCGACTGGTCTGCGATGGCTTTCATCTCAAAGCTTTCCTCATGGTATAGATATGTCACTGCTTGCAAACTTTCAAATACTGGGCCAGTATTCATCCTCTGAGCCTCAGCTCATCTCATTTCCATAAATCTGGTCTCATTATATAATATATGTTCATCAGCATCAGCTAGAACTAAATTTAAGGTGAGAAAATGTCAAACTTGTATGGGTTTATTTAAACTCACGACTTAAGCAGGTTTCAACCCAAAGATGTGGAAATCAGAAATTATAATATCCCATAATATGGTTTCTCAGCAAAAACAGGCCACTTAGATTTAGACAAATGACTTCATTGAACAGTTTTAAACAATGGTTGATAATAACAATTTACACATTCATTAACAGAAATAACGCATGGCGCACGTTTCGGTGGAACTTCACCTTCTTCAGATGCTAATGGCAAGCTAACTATGTTTCTCTGTTATACCGAAAACAAGAAATGACAAATTATGTAGAAGGGGTAAATACAAAGATGGTTACAAATAATTATTAGAAAAGGAAAAACCAATTCTGAACTGCTAGTCAGGTAGTTCGGTAATTTTGAAAAGATTGAGAAGGGGGCTTGAAGTATGATCGATTTGGCTATTCAATTAGGAGACCGGAATGCTTGTATTTATTAATCTGTAATGATTCTAAAAAAAAAGTTCAATTCCTTTATTTTCAGCATTTAATATTTTGAAATCGAAATTGAATGTGTGATTTTCTTGGTTTGCATAATAATTAATAAATACAAGCATTCCGGTCTCCTATTGAATAGCCAAATCGATCATACTTCTTTCTATTTACCATCTTTCTATTTACCCCTTCTACACAATTTGTCGTCTATTTATTTCTTGTTTTCGATATAACAGACAAAATTAGTTAGTTTGCCATTAGCATCTGAAGAAGGTGAAGTTCCACGTGCGTCATGCGTTATTTCTTTCAATAAATGTGTAAATTGTTATTATTAATCATTGTTTTAATATGTAATATATTATATTATATATATATATATATATATATATATATATATATTTATATATATATATATATATATATATATATATATATAAATATATTATATATATATATATTGAAAAGATTGAAAATTCTCGGGTTAGCGGTCAGTAGACTGAATAATGTCTTGTTCTTAATGTTCCAATATTTCGCTATTGTTTAATGACTTCATCATTAGAATGTGTGTGTAAGAATACTGATCCAGCATCTTTTTTATACAACGGTCCCTAATTAAACTATTTTTTTATTAGTAGCCACATAAAGCAAATTTATACCGATGAAATGATGTATACTCTGAAAACCCGTTCTAAATATTGGTGAATGAAATTTTAAAATTAGATTAGTAGTGGCGGAGATAACATTATTTAGACAAATAGTTCAGATTTTACGATCGTGTTATAGCAAAAACAAAATAAAATACGTTTTTGTGTCATCCTAGGGCGCGATGATAGATAAGTAGGGCTCTTACGTCTTGGAGATATTTAACCGCGCGATACGCACACCAGGTGCCCGGAATTTTGTTAGCACTGAAAAATAGCCACAACAATACAATTAGCACAGCTAGTATGTAATGTCGTAATTGTTTTCTTCATTCGTTATGAACACATTTTGCTACAATCCAGATTTCAGAAGTCGATAATCATAAGTATATAAAGAATTCCAATATATCAGGGTTTCCAGATGGCGGACATTATGCTGGGAAATTTGTAGTTTATCCAAATTAGAATTGCATGTTTCGTAGTTGGCTGTTTTCTACCGTTATGTAGATTACTCTGAGTGCTTCCGAGGGATCCATCTAGTTCACGCAGCAATGTAAATTAGGGTCGCAGCCAGAACTTGAATACTTGTGCGTCGAATATATGTAGATTTCCAAAGGCGTTTACAAATGCCTCGAAATTAGCACCTATCATAGACCAGTAATTGATATTAGTCACGCGTAAGCTGACTTTCTCGCATTTATCAACAGCCAAGGATGCATCCTTCCGCTTCGGATATAACCGGACAGAATAGCCCAAATTACCTCCTAGCATGATTTCAATAACGCTTTCTAGGTTTGAAAGCGTCTTCTCCACACCCCTCCTTATCTACCTTATCATGCTGCAACCTGCAACAAATGCAAGAAGCTGTCTTTTTAGTCGTTTTTTCCCCGAAAATGATAGACTGTTGCACTATGTCTAAAGTCAAGTGCTTATTTTAATTACAACAATAATTAAATCAAATCATATACATTACATTTTGAGTGAAATTCAAAATGATTTAGTCCTTTATATAAAGTTTGAAATCATCCATTATATAAGGGGGATATTATATTGCTTTCGTTTGCAAGGTGTTCATATCTTTGACCCTTATTGTAAGCGTTGTGTCGTCAGCATATAAGACAGTATGGCATTGTACATTTGTTGGTTGATCATTCATGAATATTATAAATAGAAGAGGTCCAAGTATTGATCCCTGAGGAACCCCCTGCTGAACATTAAGCTAAGAGCTCACCTCTCTATTATTGACCACAATCTGTTTTATGTTGTTCAGGCATGACTGAAAAAGACAGAGTGCTACTCCCCTCACTCCATAGAACTCCAACTTCCCCAAACATATGTTATGAAGCATGCAGTCAATTGCTTTTGATAAGGCATAAAACTATGTATATTTTTGTTGTTCTTATAACTTGGTATCTCCAGCGGCCCTCATCAAAGCAAATAACCGAATGAGCCGATTTTGGAATTCAGGGTGTTTCTTAATGCATCACAAAACTAACAAAATTAGGGTGAATTCAGTCTAAATTTGGGCATTCTCCAACTTTGGGCAAGGGATTGGCGAGGAGATGCATGGCCGGCATGATGTGGAAATTAATTAGCTGCATTCATCTTCCTAGGTCATTTTGGAGGGTTTTTGTAACACCAACCCCCTCCAAACTGAGGAGCAGATTTGAAAATTTGTACAGTAATTGAGTTTATTTTGAGGAAGTGCCCTTTCATGTTTTTTAGTTTTGTTTGAGGATGTGCGCACGTCTATAATTTATTCATATTGAGGTAGATAACTGAAATTTCTTGCGTGGATTGAGTTATTGAAAAAGAGCACTGTAGTTGTTCCAACTATTTTGCTTGACAGACTCCATTTTTATTTAGAAATTTCTTTTTTTATCCGTGGTTTTTGAAGATTTGCGCATCTCCATACCTTCTGCTAAGCCTCCCTTCATCATAATTTTGAAATGGCTCATTTGAGCTTTCAGCTTTTGTTCTTACTAAGGTTTCTCAAACTAGAAAACCTGATAATTTTTCTTTGCTTGCAAAGCGTTTTCAGAATTTATCTCCTGATTTTTCATCAACCGTTTTTTATTTTAAAATAAGCTTGATGCGTTGTGTTTTGTTGAAGATGGACGAGCAAATAGAAAACGTTATTCATATGAGCTTGCCCACCAACTATAAACAAAGCTGAACAACCAAAAAGCTTTACTTTCGAAACGTCTCATTTCCAGCTTTGAGTTTCAAAACGTCTTATACTCTAACCTTAATTTGCTAATGAATCTAGATTTCTAAATTTAAAAAAAAAGAAATATTGATGGCCTTTCTGAGTGCAGCAACATTTTGAGATTCATCTGCATTTATTGCAGATTTCGAGGCACACAGTTGCGCAACTTCGATTACGTAGACGAGTAGGCTCACCCAATCATGTATATCTCTGACTTTATGATCATCTGTAATCTGACTCGACGCGAACATAAATCACCCATTACCGAATCGGCATCGGTAAGGATGGAACTCTCTATTTCACAGAACATTATTCGACACGATAGATTTGCTATCACTCTATGAGACTAAAATAACTCATAAAATATTTCGCTCATAACAAGCCTTTTACGTTATAACATACAGGAAATTAAACGAACAACAATCAATTCATGTATAATGACATGTAAGCTGCACTGAAGAGATCTAATGAGATCGAAACAGCTGTATGCAGATCTAGAGTCGGGGTGACTTGACGTGTTCTACAATTCACTGTAGCATTGATAATCCATGCTTCGCATCGCGGAATAAGATAATTTTGAATTATTCAAGAATTTTATTTGTTCATCACCTTATGTGATTTATAAAACTGACCATGGTCATCTAGTATATTATACATAAATAGATTTTTTAATATTGCGTAATCGCTACTAGTATTTACGAACCGCTCTCGTGAGTATATCCAGAGTTTTTACTATAAACACATCAATATCCAAAACCTTCATTTGCAGCAAGTCAGAGGAATATCAGTTTTGTCTGGAAGAAAGAGTATGAGAGGTGGAACTTATATCAACAAATCTTCAACGTTTTCTATCTAGGAAAACTAATAACTGATCAGTAGATATTGTATGTACTTAGGAAGACTTTTTCTGATACAGTTCCACATGTGCGTGTGGACCTCAGGCTGAACCAAGCTGGTTCTCAATTGACAGTACTTGCGTCACATCACCTGAGGTGACGTCTTTGATAAAAGACCTACGTACATAGATTATTAAGACATGTTATACATTCTCAATTAATGCTTCTTCAAAGAGAATAAGATAATTTTCTTTATGAACATCTAAAAACAAATTGCAACGAAACATTGTCATTATTTGGATTTCACTGTGAGTAAGGCTGTCCCAAAATTGAATTTTCATTTTACAGGGCTAAATTTCCTCTTTCAAGGCATGGATGTTCGTGAGCTAGTTGGCATATAAATTCGACTCCAAAGAAAATAATTCAAATGCGTTAAATTGAGAAGAAAATTATCCTCAATGATGAAAATTGTTTCGTTTGAAACTTGTTCCATAATGTATACAACAAATTCTCTTCACTGGGCCTCGTAAAAAGTATAAATATATGCGTAGACAGTCTCTTGAAATGTCCAATTCTTGCCCACGCTACCGAATTAATGTTCCTGCTGGACTGCAACACTCACAAAACTAATGTTTTGGCTTGAATGGCTTATTGAAGGACGGATATAGTGTCTATAATCAACAATTTATCTGATCTCTCTGAAGTTTTTTATTCATCTCTTCAACAATGATTAAGTTAAATCACTTTTTTGTACGGAAACTGTAGCTTTAGAACCTTTTTTTTTCAGGTGCAAAATTCAAATCTTGCATGAGTTCAGGAACAAGATCAGCACATCTCCAAGTGGTAACTCAAATTATTCAATCTTGAGTGAACATTGTATACGAAGACCCAAAGTTGTTAGAAGGATTTTTCACACAAACAAATATATGTATATTCTATTATAAATTGAAAAAAAATCATTTCCGTATTGTACTGCATTTTTTTTGTCATCAGTCACTGGAAAGATCCAAGAATGTGAGCTTAATACAGGACCAATCGTTAAAGTATTGCTAGTAACGATCACACAATTACTCTGTGTAAAGCTTGAAAATCAGTGAATCATGTACACGCATACATGGTTCATTTGGAGTATATGATATATTACATGTTGCGAAATCTGTATAAAGATAACTGAATATATGGTGGAAGGGGGTAGAGGATTTGGTCATGGAATATGTAAATATTCAGAAACATGTCAAACCAAAGTGAAAGTAACTTAGACATCAAAAAGACTAAAAAAAGGCCAAGTGGCAATGAAACATTTAGATCCAGTACTGTGGAACAAGAACATCACAAATAATATTTTTAAAAATATATAAGGGTCTATTGTTCAAGGTTATACTACACGTATGGAAAATATCAGTAAAGAATCAAAAGAGATTCAGAGCTGAAGAAATGGTATGTGGAGGAACACCTGTGGAATCACCACAATAAGAAATCTATATAGTAGAGAAAAATGGAGATAATCGTAAGATCTAATAGACTCTATAGCGAGTTGGCAGCTAAATCGGTATGGGCATTTAGGGAGAATGTCTGAAGAGAGATGACCATTAAAGTTCTGACAGCAGGAGCCTCTAAACTGTATAATAGAGTAAAGACAGCTTCTTCCATGGAAACACCATGTGAATTAAACAATGAAATACATGCATTCTCGTTTATATACATTTATATATGTGATTTTAAAAAGGATCTTCATGTATCTATTGAATTTATGTCTCTTCCATGCAATATATTTCATATATATATAGTATTTTATTATATCTTCTGACAGTGTAATAAAAGCTTTGTTGCTATTTCCATGATGTGGCTCTATATAGTAGCACCAATAATTGCCAAATAGTATGCTAATAGAATGTCTGCGATAAAAAATATAGTCAGAAATTCTAAGAAGTCTCTTAAAATCTATAGGTGATAATATTCGAGCCCATAACTTCTAAATTCGAAAACTGAAGAGGTTACCACTACAATACTATTCTATCTAATTCTCCATCAATGAAAGACACGACAATAATACTCTGATCTATTTTATTTCCATATGTACAGATAATAAAGTTTACTAATATTTCTAAAATTAAATACCTTCAAAAATTGAACAGAATATATTTAGAGATAGTTAACTTTAGACCTAATGAAACTTTTTACATCTTGAATGCGACGTACAACTGGTATTTTGTGTGCTATAAGTCAAGTAGGTATTACATCCTTCAAGGTACATTTGTATGTATTGAAATTACATTGGAACTTTTTTAACTGTTGTGAGTAACTTTAAAAAGAAGCTATTCTTATATGTATGTATGTACGTAGTAGACTGTGTACCATATCTGAATATAGATATATTAGGAGTTATTCATCTCAAATATTCTATACTATAAACATTTAATATAGAAAGTATCTTATATAATATATTGACATTGAGTAATTTGTCTGATTTCACAAAACCTAATTCATCTGTTCATATACATATTAAATATATAAATGTTTAGGGTTTTGAGCAAATTTTATTTATAAACATTGCACGAAGAGATCGACGAAGATAGGTTCAAGGGAGTTTTACGTATCTTTGAACATTTTATTACGTATTACCATTGTTATTACGAAGAAGCTGCTTCAATACATTCAGCTTTAGAGCATTTTCATAGGTATTTGTAAGTTATGAATCGTATACAGTAAACTAATGTACAAATACTAGAGTTAAAACTTTAAAACATAATTCTGGTTGATACACTCATGTTTAGTTTTATTTCTGGATAATAAAATACTATTGATAACAATTCTTACATATATTTGCTGATAATGCATGACTCGAGTTTTGAAGTACTACTTCGAAACAAAATTACTTTATTCTTGAAGAGCAGATTTTAAACAGTAAAAATGAGTTAGTTATGATTGAACCACTTGGGTGCATTGTTGCAAAAAGTCATACTTCAAGACAAATATATTTTATATATATATATATATATATATATATATATATATATATATATATATATATATATATATATATATATATATATAATATATGAATGATAGATAGTTTAGATAGATATATATATATATATATATATATATATATATATATATATATATATATATATATATATATTTATATATATATATATATATCTATATATATATATATATATATATATATATATATATATATATATATATATATATATATATATATATATATATTTATATATATATATATATATATATATATATATATATATATATATATATATATATATATATATATATATATATATATATATATATATATATATATATATATATATATATATATATATATATATATATATATATATATATTCTGTGGGGAGGAGAAGCAAACTCCTGTTCCTGGTTGTAGAATGCCTCGCCATTGCAAGCTAACTGAAAAAATACTTTGGTCAAGAAAATTGTAGAAGTAAGGTCATAACCTCCTTGAATCCTTCCCAGATATTGGAGTTTATTAATATTCTGTAACTAGAAGACGAGCTGAAGGTAGTTGGCGTAGTACAGCACTGATGGGGGGTACAATAGGCCTTAAGGTCACGTTGCAACATAATCCCATATTAAATAAAAAGATAAATCTGTAAAATTATACCAGTCTTTGACCTGTATATAACGAAGCAGTAGTACTACGAAAAAAGCGTCATGCATTGTGAAAATTGTTATCAAATCAGTTCAAGTTCAGTATCGATCAATCAATAATTTTATGTTTCAACTACTTAACTTTTATATCTACTTTTTATTCAGAAACATAATGAATTCGAGAATATAGTCGGCTTAATATTGTCCATTTCCTAGTTTTCATAAATTTTCAGTAGAAGGAAGACATTTTAAGTGGAAAAAAAACTTGTAAATAACCTCATTGTATTTTCGTCAATCTCTTCAAATTGAGTCCACAAATTGTTTTTGTGGTTCTCATTTGTCGACAATTTGTTCCCTATCACCAGAATTATTCGAAAAACTGTCATGAAGAAGCAGTTGTACTGACGAACACAAATTATTCTGAAAATAATATCACTTAAGGACGGCATAACAAGATCACTATATTTTCAAAATTCAACAGGATGTTAGCAAACGAATTCGTAACAAAACTGATATAACATTTTTCTTTTATCTTTGTGTCTATCAAAAAATATACTGCGTAATTAGATACACTGTGAGAGCAACTGAATTTAAACCTTATTGAAACGCTATAAACTAGTCTAATCTATGATAAACTCAGTCCATGCTGAACTAATCCAAGGTTACTTGATATGAAATATATATATATATATATATATTATAATTTTCGAAAATTACTTTTCCTCTACTCATTTATCTTCGAAAATTCTAATACTGAACTGGGATATTTCAAAGATTCTTGAAAAATTGCCATATTTGTTTCAGATTACTAAGATAACTTTCGGGAAAAAAAATCTCCAGAAAAAGAACAGACGTATTTCGTAATATTCCTAGGAACACACATAAAATCAATATTACATATAAAAATAACATGAGACCCTACTCCTACTGCTCAACTTGTAGCTATAAAAAGCACCAACGAGTTAACGTTATTATTTAATGTTCTTCTTCATCAATTTTGATGATTATGGGCTCTATTGTTTGTGAGTTTATAGAAAACTATGTTGCTCGTTCCGAGATTACTGAAGTTTATTATAAATATAAAAGTTCAATTAACTCGACATCAACCAGTTGATATCTGAAGTATCACCTAATAAACAGCGTATATTGAAATTTTATAATATTGAGTTTTCGCTCCCAAACATTCATAGCTCACGGAGTTGGAGTTGAAGGTATGTCTGAAATATTGAAATCTTGAGTTACTAAGCGCAAAAAATTACAAAATAATTTCGATTGTTGCGTAGACCAAGAGCTAACAGCACTTAAGTATGCAAAATTTCCTAAAAGTGGTTTCTCTTTTAATTGTTGAGCAGGAAGTGTACGAGTGTGGGAAAATGCATGTGAAACAATCAAATTCACCAATAAGTTAATATTGAGCAATTCAAGGACCCTTCAAACACTATTTTGAAACTTATTGGCAAGAATAATCCAATAAACTTTTGTTCGAATGCTAACTGTATTTAATATCACAAAACTTAGCTAAATCCGATATAAACATCCCAGTGTCAGTGTAAATGAATTTTAGGGAATTTATTAAGTGATCTCTTGAAATGTAATGTAGTGTTTCAGCAATGAACAGTATATCGAAGTATAGGCAACTTCAAGGATTTGAAATCTGTTTGTATCTGAATGAAATAAATTATTTTGTTCTGATTTTGATTACTATGTTATTTTCATGTAAATTAAATACAAACGGATGCTATATAGTGAATAAATGAAAAATAAATAATAAGTACAACACTTGTCTAAAAACCACAAACTGAAAATTACTTTTATTCGACTAGTTTCGCCTTTTACAGCATTATCAAGACTGAATACATATTACAAAGACATCACTTGAAAATATACGTATTTCGGTTCGGTACCTGGGGGTGGTAAAATGGAATCAATGGGTTTTCCAAATTATCAGAGATTTAACAGTGGGGAGTGGTTTAGGTCCAACTGGTCATTGAGAAGAATGTAATTATGGGATTTTTGGAGTTTTTTTATTTCCATGGCTTCCAGGAAGTTCATTTTCATACCTTTTCCATAGTAATGAAAAATTTTTGGTTGTAAAGAGGATGAGATGTTATGTCCTTTCGACTTTGGATGTTCCCTAAATGCTAGAGTTGAAAGGACATAACATCTCATCCTCTTTTAAACCAAAAATTCTCCATTACTGTGAAAAAGGTATGAAAATAAACTTGCTGGAAGCCATGGAAATAAACAAACTCCAAAAATCACATAATTACTTTCTTCTCAATGATCAGTTGGACCTAAACCACTCCCCACTGTTAAATCTCTGATAATTTGGAAAACCCAGGGATTCTATCTTACCACCCCCATGTACCGAACCGAAATACATATATTTTCAAGTGATGTCTTTGTAATATGTATTCTGTCTTGATAATGCTGTAAAAGGCGAAACTAGTCGAATAAATGTTATTTTCAGTTTGTAGTTTTTAGAAAAGTGCGCTCCGTTGCGATTTACGCAAATATTCAAAATCAAATGATGAAAAAATATACAAGTTGACCATAGTCAATTTAATATATTACATAGTGAAATTCAAAAATTTTTTAAATTATTGAAAAATTTACCTGGTTCACTTTATGTAATATATTAAATGGTCAACTTGTATATTTTTCTTGATTTGATTGAGAATTAAGGTATGATGGATCAAGATGTGCGAATTAAAATTTCGAGGAAGTCTATTAATTTCCAAACTTTCCAATAGATTCGTTTTCCAACCTTTATAGCATATATGGATAATTTTGAAATAATCTATAGACATATTTTTTCTCTAATTATATTCTACATATGTCCAAAAATTGATTTGTTATCCAATTATATGTGTTCTTCATATGTATTGTCCCCGTTGGACAAACCGATTGGAAATTTTCATCTTGGTTCAAACAATATATATCATAGGATAACAAATCTCTTATTAAACATAACAATCATCTAATATATACAAATAATCTCAAAATTATGCATGAATGAGATAAAGGTAAGATAATGAATCTGTTGGAAAATTTGGAAAGTACTAACTACCTCCAAATTTAAATTAGCAGATGCTCGAAAAATTATTAGACTGTAATTCTTTCCCACCATTGAATATACAAGATCACAAATGGTAATCCCATCTGGATATGTATGAAATTCATAAATTACTATTACTTCTCAAAAATTGAACTCTTGGTATGAATATCTACATCTACCTGTATTTTTTTCACCTGAAAATGACTGAGACGTCGAAACCTGTCTCATTTTTGTTGAAAATAAAGTGGAAATCGACAAAATAAATTAATTTCATTTATATTAACTTGAATTTCCATTAAAAAAAATAGTTCTTCGATATCCTTCATTGAATCCATTTGAATATGATCACGTAATACAAAATAATTCAGAATAAAATATCAACAAAGTATAAATCGAAATGATTACACTGTATACAGTGCGATCAAGACAAAAATGGGATATGTTTTTTTTTTGTTTGAAAACGTATTTCTAGCCGACATCAGATATATATCTTTTGTCTTTAATAATGTCTCTAAGTAATTGGTTCGAATACAAATGCTTTTTTGGAGTCAAATCTTTGGCAAGAAATTCATTCTTCTGAATTTTCTGTGGTCCTTATAAGTAGTTAGGGCGGCGTATGCAACATAATAGGCCCATATTTTTATATAATGAATTTCTTCTATTCTTATTGGTCCATTGATGTGTTAATTCTTCTCCCAGCGCAGTTGATCGTTCTGAAAACATAATTGAAAATTGTTTATATGGCATATAAACATATAAACAAATGAGTTGAATTTTTCTGAATTAATTTATAACATTTTTTCAGTATTTTATATATATATATATATATATATATATATATATATATATATATATATATATATATATATATATATATATATATACATATCCATGAGAATTTGTAATCTTCATCAATGCATTCAATTTATAATTTTATAATAGAGCAATCTGAAGCCGCCTCTGAAATGGAAGCAACGGGAAATTTCCAATCAATACTAATTTTGACGCGAGCGCTCCTCACCGGATTCATTCTCAATTTTCAATTCCATAATTTCCGGTAAATCCCCGATGGTATATTTTATACAACTTGAGTGTTCAATTTTGTAAATCTTCACTTCTTGAACTCCACAATTCTATCAGAAGAATGAGCGCTGTAGGAAGTGGTGAGACATTTTAGGATTACGTCAGTCAATCATAGCATTTTAGGTAAAATGGCGTATGCTCCAGAATTATCGAATGAACCCACCTAAATTGTTTTCCTGCTTAGGCATGTACTCTTGCATGTCTTTCAATATTTTTGAAATTTCACGAGAATCATTCGTGATGCTGCACAGTTCCTCTTGATGAAAATCGGGGGTTATTTGCTTACATAGAAGTATCTGACTAATCACGTTTCCTAAATTAGATGGGCCAGCTCTATTATCTGCAAAAAATAATACGGATGTAAATATTAAATTGACAGAAATTAAGACAAATATATATATATATATATATATATATATATATATATATATATATATATATATATATATATATATATATATATATACAGGGCCGGATTTAGGCATGGGCGACATGGGCCCGGGCCCAAAGCGGCAAATTTTGAAGGCCAGTTAAATTTTGCTAAAAAATCAAGAGTGTTTTATGCAAAATTTTTGTTTTCACTCAGATCAGAAACAATAATGAGACAAAAAACAATATGAAGGAATACTGTTTTTTTTTAAATCTCGTCGGCAGCAAGTGACGGAACATGTAACTTTTCCTTTCATCCATATTTTTCCGTTAATTATGATAACAATAATTGAACTATGTTTAGTTTAACAGTTAAAACGTGTCTTGAGGTATAAAGGCAAATCATAGATTCTCTGCAAATATTCCACATAACAAAGTACTAATTGGCATTATTCCTAGATCATAGTGATGTTATATAAACCTATGATATTATCAAGATATTATTCTAATTTATTTTCAAGATATTGATGTTCAAATAGTATTATTTTAGGTCTGGCAAATTGTCGTGTTTGGGAGGCGGGGGCGGCGAAATGCTTTAAGCCCATGGGCGGCAAATTCGTAAATCCGGCCCTGTATATATATATATATATATATATATATATATATATATATCTATATATATATATATATATATATATGAATATAGAAATAAATATATAAATAGATATATATATAAATATATATATATATATATATATATATATATACATATATAAAATTGAAAGAAATATGTATAAATTTCAATAAACTCAAATAGGACATGAAATCTTAAGAATATAACAGAAATTATCAGTATGTTATCAGAAGATGTCATTGTATTCTCAAAATTTGAATTATTATAAATCAAAATAATTATGTAAAATAGTTTTATAATCTAGAAGCCACATCGAGGCAATTTTTATTTGTAAAAATTTAATGTCTATATAAGTATTCTCGTGACAATAAAAAAAATTGTATTGTTTTATGTCAGCCATATTGCAGTAATAATTTAGTAAGATTATTTCTTAAAAAATATTAAAACAAACAAGATAGTGAAGACAGTTGATTGATACAATGTTCACCTGAATTTGTGGATGAATTATAAACAATAATTGATTTAAAAAAAAGCTATAGCAGGAGAACTGCAAGTGAAATTCAAAGAAAGAGAAGAAAGAAGTAATAAGAAGTTTTTTCAATCAGAAGAACATAAGAATCGTGAATGTTTAAAAAATAAATTGGCCAATTTCAAAAATTAACAGAATTGAAAAAACATTTGTACACAAAAATTTATATTATAAAAGGTTTATTGTAAGCAAGGTATATTTTAGATAAATTCAATTATTTGTGTTATTTTTGAGTTTTGGAATTTGTTGTTGTATGGAAGAGTTAAATTGTTATATTTTTCAATTATTGAGTTTGTTGAAATAATAGATAAAATCACTTTTTAATTTAAAATTAGCTAGTGAACCCAACTTGATATATGGTTGAAAATAACAATTTACACATTTATTATAAAAAATTACGCATGACGCACGTTTCGGTGGAACTTCACCTTCTTCAGATACTAATCATTGTTAAATCAAATTATTATTGAAATAAAACGTGTTATGAAAAAACACCAGATGTAGAGTGACCATTTGTGGAGCAGGCTGCTTTGGTTATGTATAGATGTTTGTGGATTTTTATGGATGATAGTACCTATTTCCAAGCTATATTTGAAGGAATACTATGTATTTGTTTTTAAAATCACTAACAACCTCTTGAAAAATGGTTTATCTATGGAAGAGAATATTGTTCATAGCTATAGTACAAGAGGTAGGGAAAGGTTCCATCTTGACAAAAGTGTGAGGACAAATTATGGAAGAAGACCAAATTTTGCTGCTGTTGACCTATTCAATAAACTTCCCAAAGATGTAAGATCTTTAAGTTCACTGGCTACATTTGAAGTGGGAGTGAGGAGACATTTGGATTAATATCGATTTAGGTACATAAAAAAAAAATTTGTAAATGTGTAATTTTTAAATTCAAAATTTATCATACAGTATGTACTTTTTTGTTATCTGTGAGAGCAACTGTAAGTTGATTAACAGATTAAATATATTATTATTATTTTTATATTATATATTATTACATAAATATTACTTAGTTGGACAATGTACAATTTTCACAAGCCTATTGTCCTTGGTGGACAATAGGCTTGTGGAGTTAAACTGTACGTACCTAGTGATATTCAAAAAACGAAAGAGAGATGTTTTTACGATAAGCAAATGAACATCTGCATAAAAAACAACTAGATATTTATATTTACCATAGTAGCCGGACATATCCATTGGTATTATTTGAACTAGGCGATGGCACTTGGTGAGTTCACGAAGAAAAAGTTGTGACATAAAAAATAGAAGAACTAGGTTGGGATTATCCACTGGAAATCCTTCCGCAACAGAACTGAAATGAATAAAACTATTTTCAGTAGTATAAAGTAGCCGAACAGTTCGCTACAACATCCCCAACTACAATATTGCAATTCTATAATCGTATTTTGTTCATTAACACAGTCCTAAAGTATTGACAGTTGAAATAATAGAAGAACGTATTTTATAACTAAGTTTCAAATATTCTTTGAATTTATATATTAAAGACAGAATACTGTACTGATGAAAAATAATATATAGTTACCCCAAATAATCATAAACTTTTTTAGTAAGAAAATATTCTCATCTATAAGATTCCCTTTTTCCAACTTCATAGCACATGAAATAAAAGCAAAAACATTAAAAGTTCAAAATGTACTTTTCTATTTTATATACAAGTACTAATCCATTTAGTCAACATCTAAATTTCTGTATAACTAAAAAAATAGGTTACCTTTATAGGTATTGGAAAACTAAATTTACTATTTTTACTATGATAAATAGCTATTAATATAACGAGATTATTATGCGATTTATAATAGTCGAGGACATTGCTAGGTGACGAGGCGACAGCCGAGTCACCTAGAAATGTCCGAGACGGTTTTAAATCGCTAATAATCGAGTTACATTCAAAGCTTCATCGTATCATTGACAACGGCGATGTGAAAATAAAAGCAACAAGATTTTATGTCATTTCATTTCGGCATTTCAAAAAGTCATTAAAACCATGCAAGATTTTTATATTCCTGACGATATATTAGCTGCAGCCAACACTATAAGGTTGGACTTGCTTCCGGATAATTCTAAAATCCATTATAAAAAATAATATCGGCAGTTTAGTGAGTGGCGAAACAAAGAACATATTCAAGGTTGCAGAAGAAACGGTGTTGCTGGTGTATTTTGCAAAACTCTCTGAAAAATATTCTGCCTCATCCTTATGGCCGAAATATTCCATGTTAGAACTTAAGGAATGTGTGGAAAACGATAAATACGGCGCTTTAATACGTTTCATCAAGAAGAAAAATGTTGGATATACTGCAAAAAAGTCAAAAGTATTTACAAGAGAACAAGTCAACGAATTTTTGTTTTTTGTCCCAGATGAGGAGTTTTTAATGATGAAAGTTGCTTTTTTAATTGGAATTGGAGGAGCCTAACGAACTAATGAATTAGCGAAGATGACCACTACACGGAAGATGACGTTTTAGAGGACAAGCAGACGCTATCGGCAAAGGTGTATCCATCAAGATTGAAAACTGTCAAAATATTGTTTTATATGTTCATCAAAACTAGTTCTAATATTATTTGGTATCTAACGTATTATGCTTTCGCAACTAACGTATTATATTATGGTAACTAATCTATTATGAGTAACTAAGGTTTCATGTAGGTTTTGATGCGTTTATGATCTTAATAATTATTAATAAAGATTCAGTATAAAAATGTCATAATCTTCAATGATACGATAAAAAATATTTTGTTATGAAAAATACATTCAGGAGGTTACGTTTTCACTCCTACAATTTACGTTGGCTTAAAATGCGAGGCATTATGTAACCAGGTGAACATGAATTTCCTCCTCCTCCCCGGCTCCTGACGTACCAAACTGTAGGTCAAACTGTCAAATATATTTTCAATGCCAAAGATAAGAAAAATAAATTCATTCATTTTGGAGTTTATAAATTGTTTTTTTTTCGAGTGCATTGCTTTTTATATAGGTCAAATAGGTTGTTCCTTCATTTACATATTAAAAGAAGCTTTGAAGTGTCCTATTAACCGAAAATATTAGGCCAGTCATTTTAGACATATCTGTCTAGAAAATCGAAAATTTAACAATAATTCCAAAAGTTTTTGAACTTTGGTCAACTGAATGCTACATAGGGAAAGGAACAAATCTCATTTTGCAACCTTTTCCGAAGTCCGGAACATTGTTAAAATTGCAATAGGTAATATTGAATTTTGCCTTATTCTTGTGAAAAAAATTCCAGACGTTCTGCAAACTTGGAGTAGTATTAAATATATTATTTCATATCACGCATCAAATTTGCAACCGATTTAAGGGTACGGAACATTTTTTTAATTAAAAATTAATGTTTTCTTTGATAAACTGACCAACAAAAAAGGTCTGCAAACTTGATAGATACTTCGGAAAAATATACCGAACAGTTGTATAAATTTGCAACCTTTTACCTTGACCGGAACATGTTTATTTATAATTTTTTTAATTTGTTGTCATTTTGTCGAGCAAGATGTTCTCTAAATAATTACAAAAGTTTTGAATCTTGGTTACAAATTCAGAAAATATCTATTCTGATGCATTAGCAAATTTGCAACCTTGTACGCGGTCCGAAACAATCCAAAAATCATATTTTTGCAAATTGCGTTATGCATCAGAATAGATGTTTCCTAAATTTGCAACCAAGTTTACAAACTTTTGTTATTATTTCGAGACCATCTTGCCTGAAAAAAAGACTACGAATTAAAAAAAATAATAAATAAACATGTTCCGGTCAACGTAAAACGTTGCAAATTTATACAACTGTTCGGTATATTTTTTCGAAGTATCTGTCAAGTTTGCAGAACTTTTGGAATTTTTTTTGGTCAGTTTATCAGAGAAAAACGTCAATTTCGAATGAAAAAAATGATCCGTACCCTTGAATTGGTTGAAAATTTGATACGTGATATGAAATAATATATTTAATACTACTGCAAGTTTGCAGAACTTTTGAAATTTTTCTCACAAGCATAAGGCAAAATTCAATGTTTTTGTAATTTTAACAATGTTCCGGATTTCGGAAAAGATTGCAAAATTTCATAGTTTGTTTTTATCTCTTTCCCGACCCTACGTTAAAGTTTGAAAACTTTTGGAATTATTTTCATTATCTAAACTGACTGGCCTATATAGCATACACTGAATAAATGCAAACCACCAAAGTTGCAACCCAAATAAGTTTTTCTTATCGTCAGCAACATGAAGGGTATTTGTCAATTCTGTAATGAAAAGCGAGAATAATAAAACCTTATATAAGTAATCGAAATGTTTCTTTTAAAATTCAATAAACAAATTCAACTTTTTCATACTCAATTCATTGTGTTTATGTATGTAGTGCAAATTTTATCGCTGAAATCTTAAACGAAAGTTCTGTTGTATATTCCTTTCACTATATATCAAAATAAGCACACAATGACTTCTTACCTACGTAAATTTGGTAGAATGAGTTGACTAGTGTGTTTGCATGTTTCCACGCATGTCCGCCTCAGTTTCCGGATTTTTTCGCGCAGTTCCGGGCAATCTCTGGGCTGTCCAATATGGATCAGAAGGTCCCGGAATAGCGCCACTTGACCATTTATGTCAATTATCAACTGAAACAAAAATTAACAGATGAATATTAAAATAACAATGAACAGTAAAATCGATTGAATATATTGTCTATTTGAGGTGATTTTCAACTCTGAAGTTTATAAAATATTGAGATGAAATCATATATCGCAATATTCTACAAAATAGTATAAAGAATGAATAGAGAATATAAATATTTTAAAATAAAGATTCTCCAACTGCCTCCTAAAATCCTCGATATTATAAATAGATATTAAAATATACGTTTATATATATATATATATATATATATATATATATATATATATATATATATATATATATATATATATATATATATATATATATATACAGGGCTATTCAAATTCGAGTATATGCATGGGGATTTCAATAACGGTAAGATATAGAGGGATGGTTAAATGGGGGCAAAGTTGCATATTTCAGAGGTCAGTTATATGGATAAAAAAAATCTGATCTAGCTCCTCTAGTTCTGGAGTTATATAGTAAAATTCTAAAATTTCGAAATCCTTTTTTTGCCTATATCTTTTTATTTGATGAATTGTTTTCAAAACAATTGCCACTTTGCCATGGCCACTTTTTCTAAGCTATCTAAATATCTGAATAAAAATTATATACAGGGTGTCGTATAAATTGGGCCACCCTCAACTTTCAATTTTCAAATACGGACCTGTGTTTTTTATCATGTTTTATATTGACGTAGTATTTTCATCTGAATTACAGAGTGTTCTGGAAATATTGAACTATTACCAGTAAAATTTCAACATTTTTTTAAAATTCCAGCTCTAATTAAATAAATATCATAGAATAAGGTATAAAATGCCTAGGATTTGGAAGATAATCAACATTATTCGACGAAAAATGTTCTTTTCAAGAATTCATTCTTATTTCAGTTTCCGTAACCCATTATCAATGTACGAAAATGCGAAATTCTTCCTAGTACGTTTATGTACATATAATCATTGCCCAAACAAAAAAATGTTCGACTGGTAATCTTCATATTACAGACACCAATTTGGAAATATTTCATTGTTAATTACTTTCCGAACTATCTACATTTTCAGCTAATTCATGGGCATTCTGTTGCTATATACAACAATTTATTATGATTAAACTATTTGAATTCTCATAGTATGCTTTGGAAAATAAATATTTAGTTCATCTCACTTGTCATTATTTTGACAGTTTCTTGGAAATTATCGTTGGTATTTAATGAAAAATCTGTTAGTACTGAAAATGGGTTTCCCCATAGAGCAGAAAAGAGATATGATTAACGTTTTCTACAGAAATAGTAGGAGCATTCATCTTTCCGCTTGACTTTTTTTATGGGGTACACTAAAAAATAGAATATATCAAAACGAAATTGAAAATATAGAAGATTTAAGAATTAAAATCATGAACGCTTTGGCATCACTACGCCGAAGAGATATTTTTCAGAGCGAATAATAACTTAAAAAAACCAATCTGTGAATGTCTGGAACGAGAAGATCGTCAATTCAAACATTTATTTCGATTATGATTACTTATAATGACTTATTTCAATTCTAGATAATAACTAAATATGTTCTTATGCGATAAGTTATAAAATATGAAAACATATATGATCAAATACAATGTTATGTTTGTGACAGATTATGTTTGTGAGTTCTCAGCAGAATACATACAACATATCTTCCTCATACCTACTGAGGTTAATTAGAGTTGTTATGGAATTAAAAAATGATGAGATATCACTAGTATTAGTTCAATATTCCCAAACCACTTTATGATTTATATAAAAATAAAACGCCAATATGAAACAAATATAGGTAGTTCGAAAAGTGAGTAACAATGAAATATTTCTAAATTGGTGTCTGGAGTATGAAGATTGCCATTGGAAGATTATTTTGTTTGGGCATTGATTATATGCACATACATGTACGTAGTGGGAATAATTTCACATTTTCGTATATTGATCATGGGTTGCGTGAACTGAAATGTGGATGAATTCTTGAAGAAGACATTTTTCGTCGAATAATGTTGATTATCTTCCAAATCCTAGGCATTTTATACCTTATTCTATGATATTTATTTAATTAGAGCTGGAATTTTAAAAAAATGTTGAAATTTCACTGGTAATAGTTCAATATTTCCAGAACACTCTGTAATTCAGATGAAAATACTACGTCAATATAAAACATGACTCTTGGCATTCAAAAAAATGCAATAAAAAATACAGGTCCAGATTTAAAAATTGAAAGTTGAGGGTGACCCAATTTATACGACACCCTGTATATAATTTGTATTCAGATATATAGATAGCTTAGGAAAAGTGGCAATGGCAAAGTGGCAATTGTTTTGAAAACAATCCATTAAATAAAAAGATATAGGCAAAAAAAGGATTTCGAAATTTTCGAATTTTCCTATATAACTCCAGAACTAGAGGAGCTAGATCTGATTTCTTTTATCCATATAACTGACCTCTGAAATATGCAACTTTGCCCCCATTTAACCATCCCTCTATCTCTTACCGTTATCGAAATCCCCATGCATATACTCGAATTTGAATAGCCCTGTATATATATATATATATATATATATATATATATATATATATATATATATATATATATATATAAAATTATATATATATATATGTATATATATATATATATATATATATATATATCCTAAATTCCACGCCACTGGTAAAATGTCAATTTTAGTATGAATTTTCAATTGTCAAATAACGAAATATTCATCATTTCAACATGTCAGTATTTTTCGTTAGAGAGGTGAACCTTTTCCGAATTCCACGCCACTGGTGAAATGGTAATTTAAGTATAAATCTTCAGTTGTCTTATACTTTTTATGTAAATAACTGATCCTTTCAATTTTACGAAATATTCATTACTTTAACATGACAGTATTTTGCATTGACAGAGTTGCATTTATAACGTCCAATAAACTAATTGTTTCTTCAGTTCCATTAATATAATTAACAAACAATTTAATTAATACTTGAATATCAAAAAGCTCTTTTCAGATTTTTTCTGAAACACCTTGTAACTGAGCAATCAGCCATTATTTATCTATGTGATCATAAATGCTAAATCTTCTTATTATGAGCACAAATCGAAATATTCCGAAGAATTAATTAAATATATATATATATATATATATATATATATATATATATATATATATATATATATATATATATATATATATATATAGTTAGTTAATAAGTTTCTTAAACCTGTTTATTGAAATATGCTTATGATGTTTTTTATTTATTTGTTATTTCATATTGTATGTCTTGAAGAGAAATATTTTTGTTCGTGATTGAATTAATGGTAAGTGTGTAATTTTGAATAATTTACGATGGTATTGAAAGTTTTCTTTGTTTTGCAATTTTTATAGTTTTGAAAAAGGCTTGGAAACTAGCAGAAACGTTAACAAGAATGGAAGTAAATTTTGAATAATTTGAGGTTGAACATCAATATTATAAACCCTAATACCCACTAATAATTCATCTAAGCATATATATATATATATACTATATATAGTTTTTACAATATTTGTGTTGATATGATGAAGAATATGAATATTTGATTTCTCCAAAAATTTGGCATTTATTCCAGCAAAATCTAACAATTTTATATTGAATTAAAAAGAAAAAACAACTCTTAATGAAGGTTGACACAAATGAATAATGGATATTATTTTTCATGAAAACTGTTTTTACTTTTTGTAAATTCTTTTTTCGGAAGTCTGGGTGGAAAAGGTTGATTGCTCTGTCAACAAGGCTGTTAATAACACTTTTTTGTATTTGTCTGGGACACACAATTTGAAGTTTAGGTATTTTTGTGACCAAAGAATTTTATTAAACCAGTTAATTTTAATCACATCACATTTGTCTTTGGGAATTTATCCCCAAGAATTTAAGATTAAATTATATATATATATATATATATATATATATATATATATATATATATATATATATATATATATATATATATATATATATATATATATTTATAGTTGTTATTATGTTAATGCTGAGTTTAAATTGTTCAAGATTTAATTGTTAAGGAATTTTGTTTACATGCAGCGTTTTCTTGGAAATTTTTATGTTAAAAAATGTGAGAACACCTAAACCTCAATATTCAGTAAAATGAGTTCCTTAAATTGTAAAGTTGACACAATATTATTGGTTAATTATTTGTAATTTTGTAGACGCCCTGAAGAAGGATTGAAATTAATCCGAAAGCCTGGCAAAGAAAACAAAGTATCATTTGTGGAAACTAGGCCGATTCCCTTAGAAATTGAAACCTTTTAATTGGCGACCATTATAGATGTTAATCATCATGGACAGTTATGGACAGGATTGTAGTTTTCGTTTTTCAGAGGTCCTGTCAAACTTGAGTGACGTCAGCAGTCAGTGTACCGCCGCCATCTTGAATTTTTTCAAATAGCACCGTAGGTGGGGTGATATATCGTAGAAAAGCTGACTTCGTCCTCTTTCCAAAAATACAGAATACATACCACATTACTAAAACAAAAGACACACAATTTTCGAAGACAAACAATGTGTAATTTTTTAATTAATACTAACTTAATATAAAATATCAATATTTTCCTTATAACAGGAGCTCGAAATGATGGCCATCTGTGTCTTAGCAATAATACAATCTGTATTTGCAGCTTCGAATAGAATTGTTTATCATTTATGGAGAAATTGTTTGTATTTTAAGACATTTCAGAGTTTTTGAATCAGTTATGTCTGTTATAAAGTGGAGTCAAGTCGGGAGATCTTGCCTGCCTCTTAACCCTCTCGCTCACCTTGTCCTCAGTTGAGGACAACCTACTTCTTATTTTTTCCTATGAAGTACCGCTTGCTCTTACTCTTCTGTCACATTGTCCTCAGTTGTGGACATCATATTCTTTCAAATGAATATATTTGCTGCCATCTTCAAGCTGATCAAAAAGATAATCATGCATTTGAAATATGGAATTCCGTAGGGTAGCTATGACAGTAGAGTAGCGCTCTACTGTTTATTTTTTTGTTGGCTATATTCTTCAGACCATGCGTTTGAAAACTGTTTGTTTACGTTCAAAATAAGTGTAGACTTGTTCCAAAGCAATTGCGTTAGTTGATTTTTGTGCATACTGTGATAAGCGATTTTTGAATGTGTGGCGTACTAGTTTGAGGACATTGTGAACTAGCGGTAAAGGCAACATCTAGGTGAATATATCAGCACTTTTATTTCAATTCTGCGAAAGTTAAATTTAATACACTTCAGTACTTCGAAAATGGGCGCAAAAATAATATAAATATATTTAATAAAATAAATAATGGAACATATCGATATTTCACCATCTAAAAATATTTCTGAATTTTTTTTCCCTCCATCAGCTCATGATGTCCTCAATTGGGGACATGTCATAGTGCCCAAACGGAGCATTTTGAAAATCTGAATTTAACATCAAAAATTTTCTAAAAATCATAAGTTGAGTTACAGTAAATTTCAGATTTTTCGCTCCAATAGTTTTAATTCGTGACCGAGAGGGTTAATCACACATCTTCAAGCAATCGATCTCTGAGAGAAATTCGATGATTATACGTTTAATCGTCTTAAAAAAATACCTTCTTGCCAGACTTTCTCGCTACCCTGTATATATATATATATATATATATATATATATATATATATATATATATATATATATATATATATATATATATATATATATATATATATATATATATATATATATATATTTATACATTTATATATATACAAGCATGATATCCCATCAGTTCAGATCGTTGGAAATTTTGCAAACGATGTCATCTCAGCTGAAGGATTTCAATAAATGTCAGTTCCATTTTTATGAGAGGGCTTTTCTTGAGTTGAGCGCATTTCTGTGACCCAGTTTCTCACTTGATGGATAAATAAGTCTTTACTATATTGAAATATGCAAATTTACACCAGCTGGCTTAGACTGTTAGTTATATCACTCTAAATTCACTCTCTCGTAATTAAATTGCCATAAACATCCTACGTTTTTATTTTTTCTTTATTTCAACAATAATACACTCAGTTTTATCAACATGTGTACAAGGATATGTGAAGTTGACGGGCAATCCGATTTCATTGAAATAAGGGTTGGATCTGCTTGATGAATTTTTTTTGAGATCGTCGTGAAAAACAAATTTCGAAAAATATTCCTGTGACATATATCTGGAAGTTAATCATCAAAAAAGTATCACTAGATGGGAGTATATATATATATATATATATATATATATATATATATATATATATATATATATATATATATATATATATATATATATGTATATATATGTATACATACATATATATATATATATATATATATATATATATATATATATGACATGAAAACTTTTTAGAAAATCGAGGTCTAGGAGGTCTAAAACGTATACAAAACTACTTCCGCGCCTGACTGCTTTCATTCGATACACTGTAAAAGTATGTCGAGGAAAATAGGACGACTAATAAGTCAACCCGAAAAAAATTTGTGAATTATAAAAACCTGTAAATCTGATTACCATATGCATGTTTCCACGAGATCAAAGTACAATTCTTGAAGGATAAATCTCGTTTGGTTTTCGTTCTCATTCTCGATATTTTCTTCAACAAGCAACATGAAAGATCAATGATTCACTAAGCTTTTCCACGTAATAATGCGAATTGTTCAAAAGGCATAAGACCTTCAAAGAGGACCTTATAAAGAGTTCGTTATTTATACTGTCACATGTTTCTTTGTAATACCAACAAACTTTCAATATGTAACAAACTTTGGTGCCAAAAATAAAATGTAATGAACCCTCTCTTTCTATTGTTTCACTGAAAGAAGTTACACAATGAGCTTATAGCTTTGAATTATGTTTTTACTTCTTAATTCAATTTTCCCGATGATGGTGTAGTGACCGAAATTGCAATAGCAGTTTTATGTTTTCTGAATATTTTTGTGATGATTCTCGTAGTAAATTCAAGTGGTGTTTTTGTTCATCATGTTAAATGATAAAGTAGTAACGACGGATTCCATCAACTGTATATATATATATATATATATATATATATATATATATATATATATATATATATATATATATATATATATATATATCCATGCCAAATTCAAGATCAAGTTGATAATTCTGTTAAATTGGTTTCTGAAAAAGTACCTATTTATATTCGAAACTTTGAAACGAATTATTATACAACAATGGCTCTTCATAAACTCAGAGTATTATATATAAATATCGCAATCATCTTCAAAACATAAAAACATAACAAAATTTGGAATTACTCGAGAAAAACATTATTAGAACACGAATTGATTCCGAACATCCTTGTTGATTGAAGAACTCACCACGTATATCGAATCACAAAATCAAATTATCGATACCTATATCCAATTTTATTCAACCAAGAATTATTCATATATCAAAAACAAATTTTTCGAAGAACATTTTCTGATTTTATCGCTTCTGACCTCAAACAGACTAGCTCAATCAATAGATAAGTTCAGGCTTTGAAAAACAATTATCCAGATAAACAAATATTGATTATATTATTTATATACGAGTTAGTTTCACCAGAAATATTCCCTCTAACGCATTGAAGAGAACGACAATTTATGCACACTATTACTGTTATTATGTCATTATTTAATCATTAGTTATATATATATATATATATATATATATATATATATATAGGTATATATATATATATATATATATATATATATATATATATATATATGTATGTATATATATATATATATATATATATATATATATATATATATATTTATATATAAATATAAATATATATATAGATATATATATATAGATAAATATATATATTCACCCACACATAAATCGAGACATATATATATATATATATATATATATATATATATATATATATATATATACATATATATACATATATATAAATATATATTTAGTAGTTGATTCTAAAAACAAAATTATTAAAATAATTGAATAAATCATTAGAGAATTGTTAAGGTTCATGAATATACTATACATATTAGAGATATCTGTTTTGTCGTTTTGATATTATGTTAAATATTTGCCATCAAATATTGGAGTACAATATATCATGAAATAATAGATTCTATATCATCGACACATAATACGAATAGAAACGCAAGATTACCATCAACAATCACATACACAAGAAATAATTATAAGAATATCCAAGAATTATATTACAAAGAACAATCACACACCTAAGAAGTAATAACAAGTATATCCAAGAATTATATATGCTCTGATAGAAACACAATAATCAGAGACCAATTATTCCAAAATCACAATTTCATAGAAAGCAAATATTACTGGTTGACATTTTCCCCAGTAAAATATAGGTCCGTTAATTCAATAAATGAAATAAGCAAAACTAAAAGACCAACGAAACTTTGTACAGTTGACACTTTTTGGTTAACCGAGGGTGCTGTCCAAGCGCAATAGACTTTCCCAAGAGAACATAAAAGAAATTTCTTCATGAAATGGATCAATATCACGTCACGGCTACCAACATTGAACTTTTTATGCAGTATGTTCATGGAGATATCAAAATATATTTATACAAAATAGTCTATAAATTCAAAAAGCATATATTGAAAAACTAGAATGGTATTTTGTGAATTATTAAGAAACTTGCATGTCTGCCAGTGAGCCTTTTGAATTATGAAGGAAGAAAAATCGTGTCAGGAAAAAATTCTTGAAATATTTAAAGGTAACATCGTTTCTCTGAAAAATAGAGGATCTCCTGACTGTCTGCTTGGGACATATATATATATATATATATATATATATATATATATATATATATATATATATATATATATATATATATATATATATATATATATATATATATATATATATATATATATATATATGTATATATGTATATATATATATATATATATATATATATATATATATATATATATATATATATATATATATATATATATATATATATATATATATATATATATATATATATATATATATATATACCTGAACAAAAAATTATGGAAAGGCATCACTTGATTTTACATTAATAGAAACTCTGTTTCAAGGCAATTTGAAAATGCTTTTAAATGAATATAAGTAAATAGAGCACTATAAACTACTAAATTCATAGTATTAATATTTATGAAAATTAAGTCAGTTATTTCAACATGAATTTACAAAGAAACCATTTATAAAAGACCCAGACTGATATTCGAGGTTATATAATCATCTCTCCTAATAAAAGTTCGACATACTCAGCTTATGAGCGAATACATATTCTAAATAAATGCACCCTAAACATCTACAGGGTTCAGTAAATTGAGCGTGTAATAACTTGGTTAAATCAAAACATATTGATTCAAATTAAGAGGCTGAATACAAGATGAAACCCTCATTCAATGTCTCCATCATTTCATATTCAATGATGTAACCTCATTCAAATCTGAAACAACATCATCTTCTAAACTATTCTACCAGACGGCAATCTCACTGCTCTTCTCTGAGCAATGTTGCACTCAAACATATTGCAATATTGCAATATATCTAAACAAACACGCAAGTGCTACACGAAAATGGGTCATAAAATTACATTTCAAAAGGTAGATCGAAGGCACCAAACGGAAGCTCACATGAAGTGCTGGTTTCTATAAATATTTTTATTTTACGAGTTGAGATGATCACATAAAACGTATTATATCAATACGAGAAACCATAAAAATAAAATTATAGCACCAGAACATGCATATTTGTGTTTGTCAAACTTGAACTCCATGAAGGCTGCAACTTCGTCAGTTTTAAAGTACAAAAATCTAATGAAAATAATGTTGCAACTTGCTTGGTATCTGATAATCATCTGAAGCAATAATTGTATATTAATAATTTCTAGTATAAAACTCAGTTTTACTCCTCTTCTTAGCTTTTTACAAATGATGCTATATTTCTCTATTTCTGTTCAATTAAATCGGTTTTTCAACTTCAAATAAAATTATTATTAATTTATTATTATTAATATATATATATATATATATATATATATATATATATATATATATATATATATATATATATATATATATATATATATATATATATATATATATATATATATATATATATATATATATATATATATATATATATATATATATATATATATATATATATATATATATATATATATATATATAATATACATATATATATATATATATATATATAGGTATATCAGGCGCGGATACAGAGGGGGGGACTGGGGGAACGCCACCCCCAAATGGCCCGGGCCCCACATAATTGTTTTGATTGGGAGCTACTCGATTTACCATTGCCCAAAATACTAGTACCTTTTGGCTTTTGAATATATAAAAGTTCCCCCCCCCCAAAAGTCGGGCCTGGATCCGCGCCTGATATATATCAAATTTATTGAGGGGGAATAGTTTTTACGTAAAACTGGACTTCATCCCTTCAACCCCCTAACCCTCAGAGCTACCACTCCTAAATTTTAAATGAGATAAGGGTTCGGGTGATACATCATTTTAAAGGCCTGTTTAATCTTTGACAGACAGTGACAGTGAGACTGAGAAACCGGTAACCGGTAACTAGTACTTGTCCTAAAGAGTGACAATCAAATTAGGTTTGGAATGTCATAAAAAGGTATGTAATCAAGCAGGTGTATTTAGTGATGAAAATGTATTTCTAAACATTGAAATGGGTGATATTCTGCAACAGTGAGGTCAAATTCAAAAGGTAGGATGGCGAAATGTAGCAACTGAACATCCCTTTAAAAGGATGTATCCCTTGTCTCATCTAAAAGTTTTGGGGTGGTAGCTCTGGGGGTTAGGGGTTGAAGGGGCGAAGTCCAGTTTTACGTAAAAAATTTTCTCCCTCAGTAAATTTGTTGACGTGTTTCGGTGATTCTCACAAATCTGTCTCTTCACGCAGATATCGTGGGTGGCAAGTTTATAAATGAAAGCCCTGTATATATATATATATATATATATATATATATATATATATATATATATATATATATATATAAATATATATAAATATATATATATATATATATATATATATATTATATATATATATATATATATATATATATAATATATAATATATATATATATATACCAGGACTTCTTGAGAAATTGGCGGACTAGAATCTATTAACGGCCTTCAACATTCAATACCCTGTTTTTCTCACAGAATTATTAGAAATTTTTTCTGTTAACACATTTCATGGTTGAATGAACTTGGCAAATATTATAATGTACTTCTGGTAATATAATCATGCATTTATTCATTGACTATTACAACGTTTCATTGTGGGAGTTTAGGCAACATCTTCAGCAATGATTCAGTGGCTTCACATGTTATAAAGGACCGCTTGAATACAGAACCGTATGGGGCGAAACATAATTTCAATTCGATTATAACATGTAACATTCTGTTTGTATAGATCTGCAGTCATGATCGTATTAAGCTCGAACATGAAATTTGTATCCGTAGATGACGCGCGATATGTAACCGAAGTGTATGTTTTGGCTCGCTGATTAGAATTCGAGAGATCCCGGATTCAAACCCCAGAGTCGTCTGGCCTGCCATCAGGCACGTATCCAGGGAAGGGACCCGCCCCCCTCCCCCGAAATCCCGAAATTTGAAAAATTTTTCCATTCGATATTCTGTAAAACATCATAGTAGCTGTTTATTGTACACCTTGTACTGCATCTTTTTCTTTCACAATAAACAATAATAGATTAAACGTCACGTACTGATTTGAGATTGATGTGTGATGCGCCTTACCCTGAAGGAATTTCTGGATACGGGCCTGCCTGCCATGAGTATTTTTGAGAGGTTCAGTCATGGCTTAGATAAGTTATTGTGTGCAAACTGGCAAAGGTAAATTCTGGACCAGTATACATCTTCTGAACCCTACTTCACTTTCTCTGTTCCATAAATGATGATTCTCATGTTCTCGTCCATTTTAAATGGGTATGATACAATTGTATCATACGATCTGACTGAAGGAATTACTTCCCATAGTTTAAGCAGCCCGCCCTCTCACACATATTCGAGGAAGGAATGACCTTTTCTTTTGGTATGTTAACTTACTTTTAGTCAAAGGAGGCACTGAGAAAAATCACTTCCAATTTGTTGTTCTATATTTCATAATATTTTTCAAAACATTTGAAATCATCACTATAAAAATTATTAGATTGGAAATATAAATAATTTTTCCTGATAATTTCATAAAAATAAGTACTTCATACTTTTCCTACAATTAAATTCAGTTTTTCCGTAAACAGAAGGATGAAATATTTACTGAATTTTTGATATCTTATCCTTTTTAATAGATATATATATATATATATATATATATATATATATATACATGTATGTTAGTTTGAATGTTTCGGACGATGTATTTTTTTCATTCGTGAAATTCTGGAGTTCCTTCGTTTATAAAGTACCTGGAACAAAAATAAAACGAAATTTCGATTAGTAAATAAATGACAAGTTCGAAAAAAAATGAAGCTAAAGAATTGAATTCACAAAATAAGTAGAACTGGATGGGAGGATCTGAAAAAAGAATAATTTGGAAAATAGTAAAACGGAAAAAAAAAGAGAAAAGTTATATAGAGAAAAATTTTATATTAATTTTTCTTTTTTACCCTATCACTAATTCCTATCTTATTATTTACTCATCTCATTGCATTCTTTTTCAGAAACTTCCATTTAATTCTACTAATTCTTTGAATTCAATTTTGCAGCTACATTCCTTTTTGAACTTGTCGTTCACATAATAATCGAAAAATCTCATTTTATTTTTCTATTTCCACCATTCTAGTCCAGAATTCCACAAATATATATGTATATATATATATATATATATATATATATATATATATATATATATATATATTTATTCGAATTGTTGTTGCCTGTGAACTATTTCTAATCTCTTGAAAATTATTAGCAATAACAGGCTTGTTGAATCTTAAAAAACTCGATTTTATTAGAAAGTTGACGTTTCGACACTACATTGGTGGCAAAACTTTTAACAAAAGTTATGATAAAGCCACGAATGTCGTGTCTAAACGTCGACTTTTTATTAGAATCGAGTTTTTTAAGATTTAACCAGCGTGTTATTGCTAATAATTTTCAAGAGAATATATATATATATATATATATATATATATATATATATATATATATATATATATATATATATATATATATATATATATATATATATATATATATATATAATATATATATATATATATATATATATATATATATATATATATATATATATATATATATATATATATATATATATATATATATATATATATATATATATATATATATATATATATATATATATATATATGCATATGTAAACTTTTATTTTACGGAAGCCATTGAAAAAGTTTTTCCGCTAAATTTTCAAGAGAAAAAAATTGTCTCTTCTGAAATGCCTCGGCCATCAAATATGTTCTTATTTTATGTATGTTATAATCAATAAAGATTCATTTGAATAACACTCATCATTCCCAATTTTCTCAAAAACAAAATAACAAATGAATCACTTTTGTAATATCAGAATAAACTCCCCCTTTTTCCGAAATAATCACAAGTCTATTATTACATGCTAAAGGGTCAGTGGTGATTTAAGGCCGCCTTATAAAAGATCGGTAATTAGACCACGACGTTTCGAATCAGTTCGTCATTAAAAACAGGCGTTTAGTATTTCCACAGAAGGGATGCAGAAAGGCGATAACCAACAATTTGATTGAAATTCGGGTTGAGTTCGACAGTAGTGTTTGGGGCCTAAGGGGAAATTATTTGCATATTGGAAATCGATTAGATGTGAGATGACTTGTCTCAGGCAAACATCAAACGTTCAAACTGGTACAATGAAAAATTAGTATAAACGTCACATTCACATTCAGGAATGGGACAGATTCGAACTCTTTTTAATTGTATTTTCCTGTAAAATAATGGACTATTGCCCTATATCGAAAGTCGTTTGTCAGGGGCGGGGGTGGTTTTTTAATTTCTCATAGACCGCGATTTTGAGGTTTTTTGATGTTTTGATGAGGTGAAATTTGGTTACTGGAGTTGTTTTTGAGGCATAAAAAAACTATCCAAATTTTGGCGAATTAAGTCAAAATTTGGACATCTCCAACCATTGGTGGAAATAGTGGCAAACGGGTACTTGAGCGGAAACTTCTGGAGCCGGTGACAAAAGGTGTGAAAATGATAAACAACATATCCGAAACTCAGCCTTCCTGTGGTTTTTGGGGGTGTATGGACCTAAAAGAACAGGGGTTGTAGGATCATTATACTCCCAAAATCCATGCCTCTTTTGATGGTATAAACTTTTCTCTCAAACCGCCCCAATTTTTCAGGTGAAGCTTTCTTGTTTTTATACTATATAAAGTGAACAATGAAAATTATTCAATAATTAAAAAAATTATCAAACAACTTTCCAAGGGATCTGGTTATCTGTATTCCCCGACGAGAATTCTACAATCACAATAAAATTTTCTTGTTTTGTATCAGTTTTTGTGCACCTCCACAGCTTCTGCAGATTTAGTTAAATGGTTCAAATTCGATACGTGGATTGGATTGATTTTGAGGGATAATCCCTTATGGGTGTACTCTTTTCCTTAACCTTAATTGAATATTTCAATCTCTTATACTATAATCAACAGTAAGGTTCCAAAACAATCATTTTCGAATATCAAGACTTAATAAGTAACACGAAAATTTTCTGATCCTTGATTATATAAAACACGTCCTCTATACTCCATCAGAACATCTATATTTCCTTTCTTTCACGCTACTGTTTAGTGGTTCGTGTTGAATGAAACATCTAATTATAACCAACCGTTAAAAGTTTGGATTGCTCACGAAAAGTACTTCAACATGCTATCAAACTGTGTTATACCTTTCATTAATATCAAAGAAAACATAACTTTATATTTGATTTGCCATAATGAGTTTCAACAAAGTCAATTAAAGATTTTAACTCAAACTTTCCATCACAGGTTGTTAATATATATAATAAAATATATATATAGATAAATAGTACCCTATTCTTTGACTCTTCAAAATCAAAATAATTTGAACCTATTTCGAACATTACGTGGGTAAAGGTTTCTGTGGTTTCCCTTACCATCTAATAATAACAGATTTGAATGTTAATATTGGACTGAATAGCACGTAATAAATAACAAAGAACGGCCACAGCCGAAAAATTTTAGTGAAACAGTAGTCTGTTTCTATTCAAATTTTTTCAAATCAATAAATGTCAAATAAATTTCAATTTTTTCAAAAGTTTTGATAAAGTCACGAATGTCGTGGCGAAACGTCAACTTTTTAATAAAATCGAGTTTTTTAAGATTCAACAAGCCTGTTATTGCTAATAATTTTTAAGAGATTATATATATATATATATATATATATATATATATAATAAAATAATTCCAATCAATAAAATATTTGTCCAAGTACAACAAGGTTCTATATTGAAGAATTATACACATAATGTTCAATTTATTAGGGATATTTTATTAAATAGAATTGGACAAGATTGTAAAGCTACAGTTCCACCGGAGGAACATCTTTCATTAATATCAAAGAAAACATAACTTTTAGTTGATTTGCCATAATGAGCTTCAACAATGTCAATTAAAGATTTTAACCCAAACTTTCCATCACAGGTTGTTAATATATATATATATATATATATATATATATATATATATATATATATATATATATATATATATATAAATATATATATATATATATATATATATATATATATATATATATATATATGTAATAAAATAATTCCAATCAATAAAAGTACAACAAGGTTCTATATTGAAGAATTATACACATAATGTTGAATTTATTAGGGATATTTTATTAAATAGAATTGGACAAGATTGTAAAGCTACAGTTCCACCGGAGGAACATTTTGTTGCTGAATGTTTCTCCTTATTGCCAAAAGTAGAAACTTATGGCAACATATACGTAAACTCCTTGTTTCCACTGAAGCAACTAAAATTGTCAATACTTGCATATTATTTAGTAGAAACAATCAACATTTGTTGCCGAAACATAAAGAAATTTCAAAGAACATTTAGGAATATTTGGGAACATTCTCGGAAACACGCAACAGCAACAAAAATGTTCCACAATGTTCCTCATTGTTCTTAATAAGCTGTATATCTGTTCAAACTGTACAAAATAAAGAATGTCTGGCCTATTTTCATACTTACATTTCACGAATTCCTTGAAAGGGCCTACAAAACAATGAAGCACGTAAATAGTGTTTACTGTTGACAGGATTGAATTATTAATACCACGTAATAAAAACATTCACCAACTCATAAGGTCAGAGCGAATGCGCAATTGAGAGCATCGTAAAATTCAAATAACTGGCTGTAGAATACTCACATTAAGAGCATGCTTACATAAAATTTTACTTATTAGACTTCAGAGTTATTTTGGCCTTAGAATCAGAAACTCTAACTCAATCCGCAGAAGCTATGGAGTAAATTTTCTAAAACCACGAAAAAATATGAAATATCTACGTGAAAATGGCGGAGCTTGGAAAAATTTACTCAAATTTTGATGACAACCCCAGACAAAGAATTTCTGCTCATTTGATTCGATGGGAGCCGGTGGGGATGCAAATTTTCACCGGGAAAAATATAAGTATGCATGAAAACAGTAATATCGGCGTAAAAATGGCGGTGGTTATGGAAATGTGCCTAGATTCATAGTTTCGTCCAGATGCCAAATTTCAGCTCATTTGGTTCAATGGGAGCCTCTATGGATGCCAATATGAACCGGGGAAATCACACATCAAAACAATTACGAGAATCGTAGTCTAGGACAAAAAAAGACTCCCGCACCTAACTTATTTTGACTTTCGATACGCTGCTGTAGTATATTATAATCGTTGAAAATACGACTTATAAATGTGAAGAAAGTTTCTCTGAATCTCTAGATGTTACTTCATTCCCACTTGCGTTTTATACTTTGTTAATATTCTTGTACATTGTAATTTAAATGAACCTAACATAGAATTTCGGAACATCATTTCATGAAATTCGACATTCCATGGCAGCTTGTAAACAGTCGCTGCCACTCGTGCAGCCTGTCCTTTGACTTCCCCGTTCGAAATACCCACATCGAAGAGAACGTACGGTAGTGACAAAAAGACAATGATCAACGGCAACGCGAGCGACCGGATTATAAATACTCGCGCTGCCTAATTCCCTGCCACCAAGCTAGTTAGTCGAGTACTCAGCGTACGCTAGCTAGTATTTGGGAGGTCTCGGGTTCAAACTCCGGGGCCGACTGGTCTGCCATGAGTTTTTTTCAGAGGTTTCCTCATGGTAATTTAAGTTATGTAATCCTCTGAGCCCTACCCACACTTCCTATGTTCCATAAACATCCCGTCTCACCTATCCTTAATGCACTTGTACATACGAGTGTATCCTCTGATCTGGCTGAAAGAGTTCATCCCGAAAACTGGAATCCTGCCTCCCTGACACATACTTCAGGGAGGAATGAAACACGTGTGTTTCCTTTTTTCCTTCCTTTTTTAATTCCCTGCCCACTTCCCTGCTTACTGCCATGGAAGTAAGCTGTATGTAAATGGGGTATTAAACAACAGAGCTATTTTGGTTCTCGAATGAGACACAATGAATGCATGATTTTATAAAAAACTTTATAAATCTGCTTTGAATTTAACAAATCATATTCGAGATCAAATTATCCTTAAGTTGATGTTTCTTATTGAGAAGCAAAAGTAATACGACTTATAAGTCTATAGAGTTATTTTTGTATTCGAATTAGAATCAATGAAAGATGTGAAAGCATATTGGATATTAAATTGTTGAGGAAACCTCTACGTATCAGCAATAGAGACAGAGCTAACAGAGTAGAGAAATCGCAACTTGTATCGAAAATGGTTTCTATTACGTAGACGGTGATTCAGAGAGCCAATCCAACTAGAACATATAATGTATCATAAAGCATCACAACTATATTGGACCGAAATCAACTTGATGGGATTTTTCCATGGACAATATTGCAATTATTTGTCCTAATAAACAGTATATATTCCTAGAAAATCGTAGACGAGAATGATGGTATTCTTTTTCGGGGTCTGTCGTGCATCCTACAGTGTGTCCACGGATGGGGTGCCCAAGAGGAAAAACTTTTTTATTTTCAGTTTTAGAGAAAAATGTTATTCTTGATAAAAAGTTTTGCTTGTTCAAAAACCCCATAAAATTAAATAAAATTCAAGTCTGCAAAACTTGCTTCATTTTATATACAATTTTATGTAAAACCTCATGAATTTATGCACTAAGTTCGGAAATGTAATAATTATCTAGTGAGTGACTTTTGCGATTTCCTAGGTAACTGTCAACATCGGTGAATAATTTCATAGTTGTCAATCTTTTTCTAAAATGCTTACTCTTCAACGAAGAATATATCTTGTAAAGTGCTATGGTATTGGAGCTGTTTCGAATAAGTACGCAATTCATTTATTCAATGAAAAATATCCGTAAATACCAGTTACGAGGAATGGATTTAAAAAATTGATAAAGAAATTCGATAAAACAGGATCTGTTGAAGACAAAAAAAAATCGAAAATGACGTACTCTGAGAACGATTTTGCAGCTTCTGTCCTAGCTATGAATTCAGTACGGGAAAATCCGAAGTTTAGTTTACGAAAAACAGCAGCAGAAGTTGGTTGCAGCAAGAGCCATTCAAACCGATATTTATTCACACCTTACAAGATTGTGATTATGACACGAGGCTCGACTTTTGTGCAATCATTGGTAAAAATCTTATGAATGACCACTTATTTCACCACAATATTTTATTTTCTGATCAATCAACATTCACGACAAATTTAAACCATAATATTGAAGATCTGAAAGAAGCAATAATTAATGCCGTAAATGAAATCACCACAAACATGCTAAGAAACGCTTATAAAGAATTTAGAAATAGAGTGGAGAGATGCTTTGAAGTTGGTGGCGGCTATGTAGAATAGTTGTTTTCTTATTGACTGTATATTTTCCCACATTTTTCTGTATTATTAGTTTCGTTAATAATTATACTCAAATTACTGAATGAATGTTGAAAAGGAATGACAATTATGAAATTATTCATCGATGTTGACAGTTACCTAGGAAATCGCAAAAGTCACTTACTAGATAATAAATTATTACATTTCCGAACTTAGTGCATAAATTCATGAGGTTTCACATAAAATTGTATATGAAATGAAGCAGGTTTTGCAAAACTCGAATTTTATTCAATTTTATGGGGTTTTTGAATAAGCAGAACTTTTTATCAAGAATAACATTTTTCTCTAAAATTGAAAATAAAAAAGATTTTCCTCTTGGGCACCCCATCCGTGGACACACTGTATAATGTATCTTTCACTCATAATGATTTGATCTCATTGGATTTTTTTGGAAATGAGTGTTACAGAACTTCATCATGTGTTTCCTAGGTTTCTATAAGCTGTTTCTTTTGATGAAAAGTGTTCCATTTTCATATAGCACAATTATAACTTTACTACTCAATGTGACGTGACGTCAAAACGTTCTCTTCTTCAGGTGTCAATTTCTAATTAACTCACAGATATATAAGGTGGTTTCAATTATTGCTAAAATCTATTTTGGCTGTATTTTCGGTTATACGAGCAATTTTCCGAAGGTAATACATGACGTACTGTCTTTAATATTTTGGTATATAGAAAACTCGCTCGCATATTGACCTTCAAATTGTCTAGAACATTTTGTTTCCTATATTTAAACTTTTATATTTTTGAACGAAGTTTCTTATTCCACGTTACACTCCAGGCACTAGGCAAATGGAAGCTAGGCCTAAGAAACGTAATGTAAGCGTTACAAAGGTCATCCTCGTGGGAATTTTATACTGAAATTAGAAAAGGATATTCACTGTACATTACGTATCATGATTAAGTGGAGAATTCATTATAGCTTTCACAAATAATCTCCTATATTGATAATATAGGGATCAGAATGAATAATTGAAAGATTATTAGTAAAGTTATAATCAATATAGAATAAATTTATCTATAGAATTACTGAAATACTTGGTAATTTGTCAAATATGTTTCCATGTTAATATTCTCATCAATTGATAAGTTACAATGAGCATGGCCCTAAAGAGAATTCAGGATTATCGATTTTCCAAATACGATACCCCGTAGTGTCTTTGTGCCAAGTAGGTACGTGTTCAAAAACGTTTTAAAACTATAAAAGCAAAGATAAATGAATGTTGAAAAAAAACATAGTTTTATAGTTAGCAGCACTAAGAAATAGAAAATAAATAATAGTTTAAAAAAAAGCAAAAGACACGCTTCAATAGTAAATCAAATTAAAAGGTAGAAAATAATTTTCACTATATTCAAATTAAGAATAGTCCAATTAAAATTAACAATAAAAAAATTTCTATTATTGTAGAAAAAAAAAGCGTGGGGTGCTTTTTATCGATGATAAAATTCACAAACATCGATATCACATGTTAACCATTCGATGTTCAATATAATCAAAATAAAGGCTTTCAACATAAATTTTCTAGTTCAAGAAATAAAATATCAATATTTTCAATAATTGATTTGATTTTATGAAGGTGGTTTGTTACAGAATGTAACAAAGTTAAATTTCATTAATTTCTAACTTAGCTTCATAATGAATAAATAAAACCAATAATATTGGTACATTTCTATTCTTGTTTTTTCTTAATCGATAATATTTATTATTTTTTGATAAATACCAAATTTTTAATTTCAACATCGATGTTTAAGAAAAATCGATGTTTTCACGACATCTATGTTTGATTTCGGTGTCTACATCGATGCCCATCATCGAAGTTTTGTGTTAATGTCTCAGCACTACATTAAAGTTCCTGAAATATTCAATTTAAATTTTTTATCTCGATAAACAAAATGTTGAAAAATGAAAATTTAAAAAATTATATTTTTTTCAGTGAAGAGGTTATTTCATATCTTATTTTAAACTTCTGTGAAACAAATTTAACCTATAAGAATATTGAATAATAAATGACATATTATATTATCAGATATTTTGTAAACTAATATATTCTGATACTCTTGTCCTGGACAACGTAAAAATAAAAATAATATTTCCTCGAATATAGTAATCAAATCTTAACATCCATTTTTCGTTTATTTATTTCAGAGATAAATTACAAACGTGCAAAATATCGTTCCAGATAAAAGTTTGGGAAACACAGGTCTAGATCGATGCTCAGTTAGATTCATCTTACTGCTTTTCTCAGTCATCATGTAGACTGTCTGGAGAAAATCGTGGATTGTATTCTTCTATAAGAATTCATATTTTTCTCCGAAATACCAAAAACACTTCTTATACGAAAAATTAATTTGAAGTGTAGAAAAGAAAAAATAACACTCTCGTTTTCTGAATCTATATGGTTCTATAGAAGATATGGAAAGTTTCATAAATTTCTATTTATTATCATTTCCCAGGAGAGACAATCAGAATATCCGAAACCTATATTTTTTTATAGAAACCATAAAAATCTGATGAGTTAGTCCACGAAAACCAGTCATAAAATACAACTGTCAGAATTCGAGTCTTTTAGACGATAAAGCTGAAAATATAATTCCCCAATTTGTTTTATACGTACCATAACAACTTTAAAAGGTAACTGGTTATAAAAACTTTTTCAATAATTAAAAAAATTATCAAACAAAAGTTGTTTTTTTAATTATTGAAGAATATACTTTAACACCGATTCGCACAACCGAAGTAGTTAGTAGACCGCTTTTTTTAGTTATAAATTATGACGTTTTCATTCTCCAGTCATTTGAAATATGTCAAATGTTATTTTAAACTGGATGAAAAAATTTATATTCTATTTATTCGCATTGTTGTATAATACTAAAATATTTCGAAATTAATTACGTAAATGGTATGAGAAAAGCATTTTTCAACATTGGTCCAAAAAAAAAAAATTATCAATTGAGTAGCTGTTTAGGTTCTCTTTATACGTGTGAACTTTTATGATACTAATACATCAAGTTCATACACTTATTCACAGATATATTGATAACATCTATGTTTGTTGACTTCGTTTATGTAATCAAATTGAACGAATTAAAAAAATTAAGAAATACCTTGAAGAATTGAATAATATAATTTGGACTTCAAATATTCCTCAAAACATTAAACATGTTATATTTTAGGAGGCGATAGAATACAACAAATCTGTTAATTTATTTTCCAAGTAATAAATATTTGGGATTATCGATTGAATTAAATTATTCCCTATGATTATTTTTCTCACAGAACATAATATGTTCAACAAAATTATCAACGTCGTTTTCGTAAAATGCAAGCGTTATGAGCTAATGTGACCTCAGATCAGTTTTTTGTTAACTTGATTTGATAATGATAAGCAATTCCTACCAAAATCAATCCCATCCAATATGTCATACGAAACTACCTAGTCACAAACTTTCAATCCTATTGCTCCAAAATTACGCCCTTTATCATATAAACATTATTTATTTCTTCCCCCAGGTTTTTTGTTAACTTGATTTGATAATGATAAGCAATTCCTACCAAAACCAATCCTATCCAATATGTCATACGAAACTACCTAGTCACAAACTTTCAATCCTATTGCTCCAAAATTACGCCCTTTATCATATAAACATTATTTATTTCTTCCCCCAGGTTTTTTGTTAACTTGATTTGATAATGATAAGCAATTCCTACCAAAACCAATCCTATCCAATATGTCATACGAAATCACCTAGTCACAAACTTTCAATCCTATTGCTCCAAAATTACGCCCGTTATCATATAAACATTTTTTATTTCTTCCCCCAGGAAGTCAACCCCCCAACCAATTTAAACCAAAACCAATCCCATCCAAGATATCTTTCGAAAATGCCTACTTACAAACTTTCAACCCTATTACTCCAAAATTGCGAGCTTTATCTTGTAAACAAGATTCATTTCCTCCCCCCAGGTGGTCAACCCCCTAACCAATTCGAACAAAAAACAATCTCATACAAGATATCATACGAAACTACCTATTCACAAACTCTCAACCCTATTGCTACGGAATTGCGCCATTTATCCTGTAAACAAGATTTATTTCCCCCCAGTGGGGCAACCCCCCCAACCAATTCGAACCAAAAACAATCCCATCCAAGATATCATACGAAACTAGCTATTTACGAACTCTCAACCCTATTGCTACAAAAAAGCACCATTTATCTTGTAAACAAGATTTATTTCCCCCCAGTGGGGCAACCCCCAACCAATTCGAACCAAAAACAATCCCATCCAAGATATCATACGAAACTAGCTATTTACGAACTCTCAACCCTATTGCTACAAAAAAGCACCATTTATCATGTAAACAAGATTTATTTCCCCCCAGTGGGGCAACCCCCCAACCAATTCGAACCAAAAACAATCCCATCCAATATATCATACGAAACTACCTATTTACGAACTCTCAACCCTATTGCTACAAAAAAGCACCATTTATCTTGTGAACAAGATTTATTTCCCCCCAGTGGGGCAACCCCCCAACCAATTCGAACCAAAAACAATCCCATCCAAGATATCATACGAAACTACCTATTTACAAACTTTCAGCCTTATTGCTTAAAAATTGTGCCCTTTATCGTGTAAACAACGCTAAAATACATAAGCTCTTACATACATACATACAAACATATATATATATATATATATATATATATATATATATATATATATATATATATATATATATATATATATATATATATATATATATATATATATATATATATATATATGAAATTGAGTTTTTGGTGCCAAGCACCATAAAAAGTTATGAAACGAAAAACTATCTCGGTCCTAGGTCCAACTTTGCTAAACGCGCCCATTTGAATGAGCAGGTTTTCAAAGTGAAAACCTGCTAAAAACTAACATATAAATTAAGCAAATAAACATGAAATATTCTCCAAAACATTTGAGGACAGAATACAACTAACAACCGTTTTTTTGCAAGATGTTAATATCTGGAATGATGGATTAAATTAATTTGTTTACTTAACAATAAATCACTAAACATGATGTTCCACAAAATAATCATCAACGTTTTCGTGAAATATAAACGTCTGATCAGTTTTAAAATTATTGAAACGTCACATCCTTACGTTTATCGAAACTTAAATGTTAATGTCACACGTTAAAAGTTTATTAAATAGTGGAAGTTCAACAACGAGCAATTATTCACTATTCATTAGCTAAAATGCATACTAAATTTATTCTAATACTTACGAGCGCTTTATCAATACAATCTATATTTTTCAACGTAAATGTATTAATGAGAATTAATTAAAGAAATGTGATTCCTAAAAAATAAATAATTAAATTCTTCAAAAACATCCTTTACTCTATTAGGTTGATACTACTATAACAAATCTTTAATTTGGGAAGAAGGTGAGTGCATAGCATCAACCAGAAAGGTTGATTTTTGATGGGAAAGTAGATCATGCAATTCGACCCACCGCTACGAGATTGTTCTGATCCTGGTGAGACATGCCGATCACCAAAATATGGATCATCTGAACCGCCGTCCATCAGTCCGCATAGGCCCCATAGCAGCAACGCAGGTTGCCCGCACTCTGACTGCACTGAACTAAAACGTCCTCATAGTGTGAGACCGCAGGGCGCATGCAGAAATTTCCTTCGTCTCCGACGCAAAGGTTCCATCTGCTACGACAAAGAAATCTCAATGTGGATTATATATATTCCAGGAAAAATTTACCTTTCCGTTTCCTGAACAGAATTTTCTTCATATTAAATTGAACTCATTTCAGCATATTCAGACACCTTCGAAACACAATTAATCACTTTCAAAGCAGAATTAATTGTCATATTTGTTTTTTTTTTAGAATTTATATTATATATTTATTTCTTTATTTGCTGACTGGTGAGATATGATTAAGAATTCAGAGATAGTAGACGAAGCTTGTTATACGTGAATGTTTTTTATAGAAATAATAAATTCATTCATGTGAAAACTATGCTTGTAATCACTTGTAACGAAAAGTTGTTAATATGTTTCATACGTTGCTCTAGGGCCTTCAGAGGTTCATCCCTGAGGTAGAGGCAAATTATTATTAAACTGCCATCTGCTACGACAAAGGAATCTCAATGTGGATTATATATATTCCAGGAAAAATTAACCTTTCCATTTCCTGAACAGAATTTTCTTCCGATGTTTTATATTAAATTGAAGGGGTATAATTCATTTCTGCTGTTGACTTGAATATCTGCATTTTTAGACACCTTCAAAATAAAATTAATCATTTTTAAAGTAGGAGTTCTCATTTTTTTTCAGAATTTATTTCTTTCTTTGCTGTCCCTTAAACAGTAAATTACATTACTGGCACCAGAGCCTTCTAAAACATTTAGAAAACTAGAACTAGAGAACATAACAGAGTATTTTCAATATTTTGTTTTTAGTATTTTAGTATTAAGTACTTTCTAGCTATCGCAGTTCTTGAGATACAGCTTGGTGACAGACAGACGGACGGACAGCGAAGTCATAGTAATGGTTCCGTTTTTATCCTTTGGATACGAAACCGTTAAAAAAAATCGTTCTCGTGGCAAAAACATTAGAACAATCGTTCAACATTTAGATTGTGGAAGCTAACTGGTGAGATATTTATTTATTTGTTCATTTATTTATTTATTTATTGTTTATATGAGAGGTAATAGACAAAGCTGGATATATATTAAAGTTTTTATTGAAATAATAAATTCATTCAATTGAAAACTTTGTTTCCAATCACTTGTAACGAAAGGTTGTCAGTATGTCTGAGACATTACGCTAGGGCCTTCAGAGACTCCTCCCTGGGGTAATGGAAAATTATTAATAAACTATAGAAAACCTGATATCAACATAGGTGGTTCCTCTACAAGAAATTCCACTCGAAAATCGTCCGTTACATCCAGAACGTACATCAAACAATTGTACATATAAATCTTATGAATTTTTTATCATCAACTACGATGTGTGCATCGAAACGGCATCATTTTGAAATTCCTTTTCTTTTATTTCCTTCTCATTGATTTTTGATCACTTTCTCCAGGTATAGTACACCATTTCAATAGGAATTCAACACCGGAGTAGTATATTAGAAGCAAAATCTACATTGTCATTGTGTAACGTTTTCTTACTTCACTGCACACTGAAAATCTGCGACACGAATGTTTACTAGTTGCGTTCTCGATACGTTTCCACTGCGATAGCAACACGAATTTGTTTACACATATGTCCTATTTTCTTTTGAAGTTTACCGCTCAAAATGGAAACCGGCGACAAGTAGGAACATTCAACATTTGTTGCCGAAAAATAAAGAAATTTAAGGAATGTTTAGGAACATTTACGGAAACACGGAACAACAACAAAAATGTTCCTCCGGTGGAATCGTAGCTTGAAGGGTGACAAGTAGAAACAGTCAACATTTGTTGCCGAAACATAAAGAAATTTTAAGGAACATGTTGGAACATTTTCGGAAACACGCAACAGCCCCAAAAATGTTGTACAGTGGAACTGTAGCTTTAGAGTTATCATACGCAGGTACACTATTCGAAGTACATGCACTATTTAAGTAGTTTTTAGTAGTATTTTCCCCCAAAATAATACACTATTGCACTGTCTCTAAAGTTAACAGTGAGGTGCAGTAGTAGCTTATAAATCTGTTTTATACTTCCTAGACCAAGATTATTGTTTTTTTTTATGTCTGACATATTTTTTTCCCTCTATATACTTTTGCATCTCAAGCGGGCCCAGTCAGACTACATGAGCGTATATTTGGTTACTGGGTTTGTTCTACAGGCAGAAAAAGCTATAAAAATGTTGATAAATAAATAAATAAAATATTCGAAATTAATAATGAACATTCTTTCTAAAAGTAAGCTTTTTAGAGCTTTTTGGAGAGTGTATGGAGCTAAAAAATGCCGTAAACCTCCACCAAATTGTATTTGAGGGTTTAAATTTGTTACGTAGATTGAGTTGATATGAGGGAATTGCCTGTTAATGGTAGTAATCGTTCACATAAATGATACTGCCCCTATTTGATGTAGAGATTTCTTGTGTTTCCGTTGTTTTTGAGAGTTTGCGCACTTCCAAAGCTTCAGCAGATTGAGTTAGAAGGTTAAAAGTTGGTACGTGGATTGAGTTCATATTAGGGAATTATCCTGTTGGGAGTGTCAACCATTTTCCTCAGCCTCTATTTGATTGCAGAGATTTCTTGTTTTTTTCGAATGTCTCAAGATTTTGCCCCTCCAAGTTGACTAAGGGGGTTGAGAGTTCATATTTGAGAAAAAACAAAAACGGAAGATATACGACGGAGCTCTGTAGCTCACGCGCATTATATCCTTCTGTGCTATTTTCGCATAACACGCAAAAAGGACCAATTTATTTTTTCCTTTTGTAATTGACTCATAAAATGCTAATGCAAGACAAATAAAATCATAATGAAACAGTGGGATATGGTTTCAGGAGTGTAGTGTTGTTTCAAAGTTACATCTACACCCATTAATGCCATTAATCGACGGCAAAATTCATTTCACTCGAACTACAATAAGGCTTCAGGAATGTTCATTAGACAACGTTTCTGTTATGAACGACGTATTGTCACGTAGGTCCAACATGCGGTTGGAAGTGTCGTATGCAAATATTAACTTATAACAAACGCTTTCTTTCCAGAAACTCACAGTATTACCATTTTGTTGATGTTTTTCATGGTTAACACTAATGGTTGCAGTTTTCAATCTTCCGGAAGTCATTCAAGCCAGTCAAACTAATGCCGTACTAAATTTCATGATGAGAAAAAGGATTTCAGTTATGTATGAGTACCATTTTTAAATCTAAGAATTTAATGACGACTCAACATACGATATTTTATTTCTTTATAGAAAAAAAGACAAATGTTACCTATTTATATATTCTTATATATACATATATATATATATATATATATATATATATATATATATATATATATATATATATATATATATATACAGTGGCATAACTAAGGGGGGCATTTTTTTTGTGTTATTTTTTCATTTTATTTATTAGATGAAATTCATTACTTGATTTGAATTGATGATTTTGTAAATTTAATCAATTGATATAAACTAACATTTGAATCCTGATTTGTGATTTGAATAGAGATAATTTAAATCAAAGAACAAAGAACCCTTTTGTTAAATCCTCGAATCCAAGACCAATTCTACATTTTATGTTGAGATGCTTGAGTGACAGTGACATCCAGATTGTATAGCATTAAATCTTGAAAGTTTTTCGTATTATTTCTGAAGACTTGCTTCATCGTCAAGGGAAACAGCTTTTACCTTTGTTTAACAACAAAACAAAACGGAAAATTTAAAAAAAAATGTTTTGTACGGTGGGGGGGGGGGGCTAAGACATCTTCCCCTGACGGCAACTTTCCTAGTTGCGATATGTATGTATATATATATATATATATATATATATATATATATATATATATATATATATATATATATATATATATATATATATATATATATAGTGCTTATAGTTACATAGTACCTATTATACAACACAATCTACTGAGTACTGTTATAGATTGTTCCTTTCTTGGAGCTGAGGTAAATTCACAAAATAATAGTTATTATTTCATATTCTTTAATCAAATCAATGATCAATGCATTATTTCCATGTCATAATTTTTTCAATTTATGTTTCTGCGTTTGTCGTGAACGTATGTCATGATTATATTGTAACAGTATATTGTAACTTAATTTTGTGCTATTGGTAGGTTTGAGCTAGTTTTAGAAAGTTTTAAATCAAACTCTGACAAACTGTTGCTTATTTTTAGTTGTTCGCATTGATGAAGGCCAAAACCTGTGACCGAAACGTTTGAATTTGATTGAAGAATATGAAATAATAACTTTTATTTCGTGAATGAACCTTTTGTCCAAGAAAGGAAAATTTGTGGTTCAAGAAAATTAACATTACCAACAAAAAAAAAACAAAAAAAAAATATATATATATATATACTCAATTTTCGTTTCTTAGTTAAACTAATAGTAATTTAAATTAAATTAGATAAATATATTTGAAGGATAATTCGCCTGGTAACTGATATTAATATTCAATTATTTTTGATATAGGGTATATATTAATAATTTCATATTCATTATTACACATATGTAAATAAATGTCTTAATAATCAATCATTATTATCATTACTAGCCACCCCTACTTTCCTAATCTTAGTTCTATAGTCACATTTACCACCTTTGTAGTGAGAATAAAAATGATTTAAGACCACACTCTCAAATAAGAGGTCAAAAATGGTAATTACGACTGTGGCAAAGTTTTGTATTTTTCACTGTCAACACTGATACATTGAAAATAAAATTAACGTTTCCGTTCACGAAAATATTCTAAAATATTCTGAATTTCAAATGAAAAACTCTTTATTCATTACAAACAAAAACGTTGGATTAATTATATAAAACATCTAACATCATTTGGACACGTAATATAGAGATCAATTAATTAGCCATTTTTTCACATTGAATCAACTTCTGAGCTTCATTCTGAAATAATGAAAACAGCTTATGAATCAAATTTTGACAATTTGTATTAATTTATTACCTCTATCACCTTATAAATGACCATTATAGTATCCATCATCGAACTTCTACAGTTGTCCAAGTTTTCTGGTGACGATGAAGCACGTTTGCCCCAATTTGGAGTAAAATTGAGCTGAGCGGTGCACAGGCCCAAAAAACAGATAGCTGCAAAAACAAACACTGTACGATGCATTTTATTGGTCGCGTTTTTCGTTTTTCTTTTAATAATAAACCTTATCGATACAACGATTCTCTAAAAGTAACGAAAATGGGGATCATTTGTCCGTCTTTTATATGTTCTTGAGCGCAAACCTAGCCAGAGGACTGTAATCACTACCCCTCCAATCCGCGAGGAATTCAATTTGAAGAAGCCCTTGGGAAAATAGATAAAGTCGGACAAATGTTACTCTCCACTTCCTCTTGGAAATCATTTAGTTGTTTTTCTGTTTTTTCTTGCGTTTGACGCAAATCATTTTCCATGTTAAACATTTGAATTGTGTAACTTGTGAATAAAATCGATGACAACTATAATTATGATCTAATGTACACTTACAAAGTTATATAATTTAAGCCCTCACTGTGTCTGTAGGATATATATATATATATATATATATATATATATATATATATATATATATATATATATATATATATAATATATATATATATATATATATATATATATATTTATACTATTGAACTGGAAATTGAGACAACTTATTTTTAAGATGTTTCAATCATTTTATTTTTATTCAGAATAAACAAAAAATGAAGTAGCTCAGTCATTAAGGTCATATTTTCTCCTCAGTAGAATTCTTTTTAACATAACATTTATCAATTTGAAGAAGTTGTGAAGGTGAGCCAAACCTTAAAACCCCCTTAAAATAGAAGATCTCCAGATTAAAATAGTAGCGGTTACGAAAATTTTTTAAATCCACCAAAAGGTACTTTTTGGATTGATTGGGCCGATACATGGTGTAAATTAATGAACATATTAAAAAATGTTCAATGTAAAATGTATATTGTTATTATTAACCATTGTTTTAATACAAAAGGAACTTACCTAAATATTATCTATATATATATATATATATATATATATATATATATATATATATATATATATATATATATATATATATATATATATATATATATACATATATATATATATATATATATGCATATATATATTATATATATATATATATATATATATATATATACATATATATATATATATATATATATATATATATATATATATATATAAATATACGTATATATATATATAGGGTATCTCCAAATAAGTGCGAAAGTTTTTACATGTTCAAAAGTTGCACGTCTCCAAAACTGAGGCTCATTATCTTTTATTATTAATAAGTGTGCATACGGAGAAATGAGAATTCATATTTTCCTCGGTGATTTCTTGTCTTATATTCGAGGAAAAAAAATGATAACATAGTCGACTCTTTTATGGGTCTTAACACATACTTACAATGCTACAGAGTTGGATACTAATATGAGAAAACTGAACGGCTGGTTATATGGAACCATTTGCTGATTTTCATACTATCAAGCAGTCAACGGTTGCCTTTTTCATGGTTCCGTACCCAAAACGGAACCCTATTACTAAGACTTCGCTATCCGTCTGTCGTCTGTATCTTAAGAACCGCAATAGCTAGACAGTTGAAATTATCACAAATTATGTATTTCTGTTGCCGCTATAACAACAAATACAAATAAAAATAAAATAAATGTTTAGAGGGGCTCCCATACAACAATAGTCATGTCAAAAAACATCATGCCCATACTAACATCCTCGCAATTAGTTTGTAAATATTTCCTACAATACTTCGAAGCTAACAATATTTATTCAATCAACCATTTTCAATCAACTTATTAATTCAGAAGGTAACCGTTTGATTAAATAAATGAAAGAGGATATAAAGGATTTCTAGATATATGTTCATCAAATATATCCCTTGCAATAAATCCGGTTCCACTTTCCACTCTGTGTAAACGGATGAAATGAACGTTTGCTTATTATATTTACCTAGTTGGATTTTGAGTTCGCTGGCGATGTTCCTTAGAAATAGCTAACAAATGCCTCTGTTGGCGAACAGTTCCACCTCCTACCAATTATTATTGATAAGGAATAATGTGAAACTTTCCAAAATGAATGATGGGGAATATTAACAAATCAGTGATTCATAGTAGTCTTTGATAATGGGTGAAATTTTCGTGAAAATATGGAGTCGACTATTCAAAAATATTCTAATTGAAAAGACCAATATAAATTTCCACATCTAAAAGCATGCTTCAAGAAAATAAAAGTGCGTTAGCAAAAAATGGCGTTTTTTGTATGGGATATTAAATATTTATTTTATTTCAATTTTATTATTTATTATTAAATATATTATAAAATATTATACAATTAATTAATTTTTGAATATTTCAAGTGCCTACCTGTTACCTTTTGTTGATATCGAGCAAAAATAGGCAAAACATGGCGTTTTTTGTATGGGAGGCCCCTTAAATATTTATTTTATTTTAATTTTATTATTGATTATTAAAGTAAGAATACAACTGAGTATTTTGTGAATATTTTAAATGTCTACCTGTTGCCATTATTGATATAGCGTTTTCTTATACAGCCTGGTGACAGACAGACAGCGAATAAGTTTTTAGCCTTTGGGTACGGAACCCTAAAAAGAGAAAATCATGCAGGTTCGCCTTATCACGAAGTGCATCTCGTATTAAATGTTAAGCAGATGGAGATGCACTCAAAATGAAAATAGTCGCCGCAAAGTGTATCGCGAATACAAAAATAAAAAAAATCTCTACATTGAAACAACGGCCGTTAAGGAAAAGAGTGGAAACCTCAAAAGATACTTTCTGACCATCAAATGGGTCCACGTGTAGTGAATGCACCTTCTAACTCAGGGGTCTCAAAACTTTGAAGCCTTAGGGCCAAAACAGTTTTTCTGCCCTTAAATATATTTCTATACTAGACTGGTCGCGAAGTAGGTTGTTTTCTATTTTTGGTACTACTTATACCTGTGTCAGAAAACGTTTTCCTAGATGAAGTACACGAAGAATGTTTACAGATCTAAATTAGCCGATGAGCATCTTGAATCTCGTTTGATAATTAGTACAAGTAAAGTTGATCCACAACTTCAAACTGTTGTCGTTGGAAAATCACACTTACATAAATCTCATTAGTGTTTTTTGTTTTACTGTGATTAGTGGGATTCATTACAATCATTTGTTATAATACGCTTAAGCTTAGATACTTAAGTTAAGTTTTCTGCGTCATCATTTCTGTTGTTAAGTTTCACCTTGCAATTAAATAAAACCGAATAATTGTCATTCTGTGTTTCCTTCTTCAACTTATCACAGCAATAGTAGATAGGAGTTGTATGTTCTGATACGCGAAAAATCTATAAAAAAATTTTTAAAACAATCTAAACCATTCAAGGACCGTCTCCAACACATATTAAAAAATTTCATCAAAATCGCTCCAGCCGTTTAGCGTGAGTTCAGTGGCATTATATATTTGGAGACTAAATATCCCGAACACCAATAAAAAATGGTAGCAGCGCATTGACTACCTATCGGACTTTAGCAAAGTAAAGTTAATTCACATGATCATGATTTTTATTACGCGAAATTTTAAGTCAAATGAAACATTGAATGAAGAAAAATTACGAGAAAAAAGAATATTCCTAATGCAAGATATTTTTCGTATGGACTTTAAAGCGCGTTATCTGTCTATGTGACTTTAGCAAAAACAAATGAATTCAAAAGATAACGTTAAACGCTCTTTCTAAAGATAATTAAATACTGGTCATTTGTTATTATTATTGCAATTCCGGTTATTGATAGTTTTCGAGATATAAAAGAAAATTTAAATGAAATTGTTATTTTTTTCTCAATTTTTACAAGCATAGAGGGCGCCACATGAACTAATTTTACCTTAATCATTTATTTCTACAATATACCTACTCATTTAATTCTTTCGTTTGATTCCCTAAATGTCAAAATTCAAGAAAATTATGAAAAAAATTGTCTATATGGTAAAAACCCTAAAACTTGTTTATCTAGCGCGCGTGAAAACTTTAGAAAACAGAGTTATGATGAAGTCATATGTATTTAATTGGTTCCCGTTGAATTTTTCCAAATCGGACAAAGATATTCTTTTTTGTAGATAGATTAACTCCCCTTTAGCTTCTTTGATCGAACTCGTAGGGGCATTTACATACAGGATGTAATTACTGCAAACATCACATAATGTCATTTTCACTCAATTTAAACAGCTAATTCAATTCATTTGAGTATTGAAAATTGGTTTGGAGATAATTTTAGTATGAATTAATTTTAATTAATTCATAAACTAATATAAAAATTCAATAATTGATACACTATGAATAGGTAATGTTTATAATAATGCTAACATTTCCAATATGAATGTTGAGTGTTGTGAAATTATTAAAACTGAGAACGATACTATACTTCATATAAATAGAATAGGGCCCAATAAATTCCGACATCTGAAAGCTAAAATGTTTTACACATCAATGAATGAATCGAAAATAAAGCATGAAATGAAAGGAATTGAAAAATTTACTGAATTACCACCATTCAAATGTACAAGTGATCGTTTACATAATCCCAATTCCAGTTTAAAAATATGTTTAGAAAATGTACTTAGTACCAACAGAATATTTTCTACGATTCGATATCTCATAAGTGAAACTCAACAAATTTATAAGTATAGTATATACTCGATGGCCTAAGTTCTTCATGCACAACGAATGTAAACAAGTCATTTGGAAATTTCCAAATAAACTTCGAATAGAACTTGCTATATGAGTCTCTAAATCTTCAAAGACTACAGTAAACCTTCATTAAATATAAGTAGAGAACAAGAGAATGCTGGGTCAGTATTCATCCTCTGAACCCCACCTTTCTTAGTGCACTTGTACATGCAAGTGTATCCTCTTATCTTGCTGAAGGAGTTTATCCCCATAACTCAAGCAACCCGCCCCCTCACATGTACTTGACGAAGCAATGAAGCACGTGCTCTTTCCTTTCTCGGTAATTCACTCCATCCCAATTGAGCATTACTCATGAGATCAAAACAGCAATCATTGCATTTGAGTGAATTTTCTTTATGCAATATTATTACGAGTGGAAGTGTGTAGAATTTTCGTGGTTGGGACACATATCCAGCAGTTTTCGAACGTACCAGAACAATAATAGTTAAACAAGAATTTATCCATATATTAAAAAAAAAACTCGTGATGAGCAGCAGAGATCCATCACTAAGTACGTATTTTTTGCGCGAAATGAAAAGCAAATCTAATTAAAAAGAAGAAAATAATTCAGTTTATTAAAAAAAAAACAATTCGCAAAGTGATGGCAAAACAGATCGAGATGCAATAGTCACCACGAAAAACAGCGCGGTTGAGAAAAAAAGTTGAAACCCACAAAGGATCGTATTTCAACATAAGCTCAATGTACGTACCAAACTTCAACCCTCTAACTCAATCTACAGAAGCTGTGGAGTTTGGCAATTCTTCAAAACCCACGAATAAACAAGAAAAATCTACCTAAAAATGAGGATGGTTGGAAAATGTAACCAAATTTCGATAGTTTCGTTCTGCCTAGGAAACCACTTTAGATGCCAAATTTCGGCTCATTTGGTGTGATACGAACCGCTGGAGATATCAATATGTACCTGGAAGGATATTCATATGAAAAAATATCTACGTAAAAATGGCGGCGGTTGCAGAAATTTTTCCAAATTTTTGTTCTGAAACGAAAACAATCCCAGGTACCAAATTTCAGCTCATTTGATTCGATAGGAGACGCTGGAGATGCCAATATGTACCGGGAAAAATATATATATGACAAAACATATATATACACACATAAAGTGACTCTACTGTAATAAAGTGACTCTACTGTGATAAAGTGACTCTACTGTGATAAAGTGACTCTACTGTGGGTGCCAGGGCACTGTGGTGTTGAAGGAAATGAAAAAGCCGATGAACTGGCAAAAAGTGCATCAAGGTTAACACCTGCTGGACCTGAGCCTTTCTGTGGTCTTGGAAAAGACCAATATAAGGCAGCGGTTCAACAATGGGAGTTGGAAAATAGAGTAACCCTCTGGAGAAACACTCCTGGACTCACGCAGTCAAAGAAGTTCGTAAAGATTTCACAGACCTATGCCAGAAAGCTCCTAAGGCTGTCACGAGCTGAGCTTCGGGTGATGGTTGGACTGCTGACAGGGCACTGTCGGTACAAGTACCATTTGTACCGTATGGGAAAGTCAGCAGATGATATTTGTAGGCTCTGTGGATCAGAAGCAGAAACAGCTGAACACATGGTATGCAAGTGTCCAGAGTTGGCGGGACTAAGAACCACCCATATGGGGAAACCTGTTCTGGATACCCATGAGGTAATGGCCAAGGCCCCCAAGGATGTTGTCGGGTTTATCAACACCATTGACGACCTCCTTGGGTTTCAATGAATGGGTAGGGTAGAGAACAAAAGACCTACATGGTCGCAGTTCCCGGAAGGCTAACCGAGCCACAACGACCCCAGTCCAAAAAAAAATAAAAATAATATGAATATATATACATATATATATATATAACAAAACAAAAATTTTTTTGAACATCGTGTTCTAGGAAAGATAAAAAACTACTCCTGTACCCGACTGCATGATATCAATTCTGAATTTTGCAACCTTATTTGATAATTTTCAAATCTCATTCATTTTTCAAATTCATGATATTTAACTAACGAACGTTACAAATTTTTATTCAATTCATAAATATCGAATTAAATAATTGATTTCTGAAATGTTCCATTCAGCACCTGCAAGTTCATGCTAATGCTGATCATTAGCTACAAGATAAAAGGAAAACTATTAAAACTCGCAAAAATTATTTATTTCGCTAATTCCTTGTATAATTATATATATACAGTAATTTTTGCATAATAATTAACAATATATAACATAGAAAATAGCAATATACAAAATTATCATATAAAAATAAACCTAAGCTGAATGTTCTGAAATAGCCTATCTAGCTGAATTTGCATTACAAATGCAATATTTAAAAACCTCCTCTTATCCTGATGGCAGTGAATAAACGAATACCTCTATATAATACGCTATAACTCAAAAATTGTGGAATGTGTGCCATCAAGTCGAGACATCAAGCCATTATGGCACATGAAATCAAAAATATTTTTTTAAAAATCTTTCAGTCCAAATAAAAACTTTAAGCTGCCCAATCTGTAATACTGATTAAATTTACTTACAATCTATTTCAAAAATGGAAGTGATTAACACCAAATAACAGAATCACGAATATAGTGAAAATGTCCTTTGCGTTTCGAAAAACTAATAATGCACATATCAAAATCATATCAAAATTTCGAAATAATCAAATTTTCTTGACTTCATCAATTTTAAGATACCAAGGAAATTTTGTTTGGTATAAATTATACAGATGCCGTTATATTATTAAAATTTACATATCTACAGCACCATAGTCAAATTAACTTATTGTCCTCTTAATTCAACAGGATTTTTTTATTGCTTGCCCTGTTCAGTCGTTCAACAAGAAACTGAAACTCAACATTTGGATTGTAAGAAAATTATAGCACATTATCACTGAATTTAAATAAAAATACAAATGCTATTCGAGTGTGAACAATAAAACCGCATATCGTAAAAATTGAGGTTATATATAAATACATCTTACAATAAAGTGCAAAAATGTAAATGTAAAGGCACTATATTTTGATTACAATTACACTACTGCTGTCTTTTTCGTATCTTGCGAAATTGAATCGTAAAAACCATGAGCTTCGTTCAAATATCAATGATTCGATGATTTCTAAATCGCAGATAATTTCTCTTCTGAATTTCCTCAATTTAGATTTGATTTGAGCAAATGAGAATTTCGAAATATTCTCAAAATGTACATGAACCGTTAATTCAACTTTGGAATAATCATTAACAATGATAGCTCTAATTCTCAAGAAACTTTTGTAAGTTACGATTCCGAATTGGTAATTTCATTAATATAACCAATGCTCCAACAGAATTTATATCTAAAAAAATGAAATTTTAGCACTCAAACAAATCAAATTCAATCAAAACAATAATCAATGGTGAAATATTGGTGTCAATTATTTACACCGATTCGAAAGAATGTATGAATACAAACTGATTGATATATTAACTAAAAACACACACTAAAGAAGTGTTTCTTATAATGAGTAGTTTCAATTCAGAAGAGAAGCAACAGTTTATAATAACAATGAAGGCACTTGAATTTTGATTCACCTGCATATTCATTCGAATATGACCAAAATACTACGAAAAATTGAAAATCACCTTCAAATTATACCAAGATTGATAACATTATAATTTTGATACGAATAACAGAAAATAAAAATTTTCCAAAGAATATCCTCTCCACATTGCTACAACTCTGAAGATGCATGACGTTAGCATTAAATAACAACACAATTGTTGAATAAATTTTCCGAAAGCAATAACTTTCTTCACGATAATTAACAAAAAAAAAAACAACCCAAACAGTAAAATACATCGATCATAATAAACTTCAGAGTTTGGCATCGGGTCGAAGATAAGTCAAATATAATTATATTCCGTTGAAAATATAAGCAGAAACCCTCAAGGTCAATCTTACACGATAATATTACAATTAAATAGTAACCACATACATTTATAACTTAATAAATACAATAAAAACGTACTTATGGCTGCCTTAAAAATCACATAGGCATGAGGAATGCTTCAGTATAGGGCCCATTTTGAAAACGACCAAAATAATGCATAAAGTGCTATTCCTTGCACATTATAACCTCGTCTCTTATGAAAAATTGACACTTATAAAACACATTTCAATGGAGATCACAACACAAAACAGGAATTATAAGTTAATTATGAGAAGAGACCTTCAAAAAATAAGATAGCTGGAATTAATGAAGATATAGCTGCCGATACTTTCTAGTATGTCGGTTTATATTGATTCGTATTGACATTCGAAAAAAATGTATAGATTTGTTTGCTCTAGAACTCCACTGAACAAATAAATGAACCATCCGCATAAACAATAAGAGCACGATACATTTCGAGCGAAAGATATAAATAAATTAAATTGCGTTCAGTGCGTCCAAAAATTGATCTTTGGTCAAAGAAATAACGAATAGAAACTAAATTGTTTAAGTACTAAAAAAACTAGCATTCAAGTTTCGATAACGTTCTAACACCAAGACTCCTCTCCAGCGTCTTGACTATCGTCATCGCTATTGTCGTTACCGTACATGTCCGCCAATTTTCGGAACCGTGGGCCGAAATTTGACAGATAATTGAATTTCAGATCACCCTCGTCTGTACATGAAGCTAACGAGGATAACGAACCGGTACTGTTACCATCACCTTCGTACGCATAATGTCGGACGTCATCATAGGGCACATTGTTGGGGTCCTTATCACAGTTGTCCTTCTTATTATCTAGAAAAGCGGGTAAGGCGGCCAGAGCCTCTTGGCTCTGGAAGTTGTCCTTTATGGGTTGTTTTTCGTAAATGTTGGTCGGTCTTAGGACGGATAAATCAAAACTTGCATCGCTTTCGCCGCCACCCTCGTCTTCGTAATTAATTATAGTGGCCCTGGTGTCGTCGATATCTTTCTCATTGAAATTGTCTTGTTTCCTTCGATAGACCACCACTGCTAACAGTAAGACTGGAAAAAATTAAAAGATATATTGTAATATATGTGTAATATATTGTCTTTTAATTCTTTAAAAGCTATTATGTTTGGTTTATACTATAGTAAAGCTACATATGGAATTGTTGCATGGGGTGGTGCTAGCGCAACAGTACTGATTCCGCTAGTCAAAGTACATGAAAAGATTGTAAAAATTGTATACAATAATAAAGAAAATGATGTATTGCCACTTAACATTAATGAAAAATATAATTTGCAAGCTTTAATTATTCATTATGAAGAACTAAAAAATAGATATATAGACAATAATGTTAGCATAAGGAATAAATCTATACAACTACCCAAACCTACATTGGGAGCAGGTAGAAAAATATCAGAATTTGTGGCAACTAAAACTTTTAAGTCACTTCCAAATGAACTCAAAATATTAAGTAATAAACAAATAAAAAAAAAGTACAAAATATTCATAAATGAAAAAAAAAAGGAAGTTATTGAATAAAAATAAGTAAATAGGAACAATTATCAAAAATGAATAGTAAGATCAAAATATAATAGACAGCATGAAATAAAAACTGGAATAAGCAAATAAAATGTTATATATACATAATGTATTTTAGTTTTGAGTTTTTAAAATAAGCTAGCTTTAAGCCATAGTTTGTGCTGCGTATGTTATACATCTCTGCAGATACAAAAATTTTATTTTTTGTATTGTTGCCTTGCAATAACTTGTAATGCAGGTAACACAAGCAAGCAAATAAAATAAATATATAACTCTAGAAGAATGATCTATCACGAAACACGTGAAAGAAATTTTGAATTTGGTATGAAATTATGTTAATGTTATTTTGGTTTTGATATTTAGAATCACTGTTATATCATTGTAGATTTAATATTTCATATTAGAATTTTGTTTGCACACTTAATTTGGGTTATTTACTTGAGACCAATGCTTAAAGTATTGTTTGAAGGATTTCTTTTCAATTATTTGTTTGAATTGTAGAGGTTACATATAAATATGCTTAAAAAAAAATTGCAGCACCACACCAGTCAGTGCTTACAAGCAAAGCATATTCACTAAATAAAACAACGAATAATACTGTTTGCAGTAATTCATAAGATTGATCAAAAGCATCGTTATAACGTTTCTCTACGAAATCGATATGACACAACCTAACTGAATTTGAAATAATTTAAATAATAAGTATGTGATTGTTTATTGGATTTAGTATGTTTGGTAGATAAACATATTTTACATACTATTAATACAGTATACAATACACAAGTGCTCGTCTTCTTTCACAAGTAGGTGCTTCATTATGCAAGAATTCATTAAACTTTCTTCAATGAAGAATAATAAAAACGTTTAACATAATAATGAAATTGAATCTATTGAAAACGTTTTTCTAAAATTGTTGATCAATTGTTAAAATTCTCACCTATAAAAAGTGCCACGCAAACCAAAACTGCCACCAAAAAGTTCGAATCTATGCCGAAAACAACAGCTTCAGCGAAACCATAATTACAGTTTATATGAATTGCCGGCCCAAAATCGGAAGGCTCGCCCAAATTGTACAAATAACCATTATACTTGAAATTTTTTATGCATCCTATAAATCCCTTATTCGTTGGAGATAATTGATCGGAGATTTTTCTGAATGCATCGTTGCTGAAATATTCCTTCATGCCGCCAATTTGCAGTGGACCATTGACGTTCAGCAGGCCCTTCTGGGAAGGCAAACTCTGCCATTTCAAGCAGTTACTACCACAGTTATCCACAATCAATTGTACCTCCTGAAAAATTATACTCAACCGTTAACATTACATTCAAAGGGACAAATGTGGCTCTACTTACTTTAGTGTCATATTTGATTTCGATATCGTGCGCTGCGCCATCGTTGATAGTCTTCTCCGTCTTACCCACCACCTCCAAGGGTCCATACCCGAAGTCAAGTTTCAATACAACGGAGCCATCTCGTAGTTCAAGAGAAATAAAATCTACAAAAAGACGATATAATCGATTTAGTTCATTTTTTTTACTAGTCATCTTTCAATAATAACTAATTTAACCATCTACCATCCTTTCACATGTTCAACACACACAAATGCATAAATCAAAAAATTCCTCCACAAATCCGAGGTGCACTTGCAAGTCAACATAATTAAATACTATAACGATCTTTACTTGGAGAATTCACAGAAATCTCCAACATATATAGAACGCGCTTTTAAATGAATGAAGTTTAATTAATCTTTTCTTTTCGATTTTCAATAGAAGCGTTTGACGATATGTCAAGATATAGAATTGTAATGATATTTCCGAAATTAACTGCCATTCTTTTAGAACAAGAGCTTAATCCGTTAAGATATATATTTCATTTGTAATAAAAGTATTTCAGGTAGTCATTAACCCTTTGCGTGCTGACGACGTCTTTCAGCGTCATTCGCTATTTGAGTAGGATGCGCATGACGTCATTCGCTACCTCAGTAGGATGCGCATTGCGTCATTCGCTACTTGAGTAGGATGCGCATGACGTCATTCGCTACTTGAGTAGAATGCGCATGACGTCATTCGCTACTTGAGTAGGATGCGCATGACGTCTTCGGGCGTCATCTAGGAAGACAAATAGGAAGATAGTAAGTATATTTGACCTACCTCTGGAAGCCTCTGACTGAGCTAGCGTTGAAGGTCCAGTGTAAAATATTAAGCCATCTGGAGTCTGAGGAAGGATTGTCAATGAAATAACTGTACTGTCACAAGCATCCAGAGTTGGGTACATCGCCCAACTGTTACCGCTAAAGCCAATTGCAACAATTTCGCAATTTGGACCCTCTCTACCTGGGGGACAGTCACAAATGCTGCCGTCTACACTTGAAGCGCCGTTACAGCCATCTGGCAATCTAGCCAGGCACTCGCACAGTGCTTCTACGACAGCTTTCACCCCAACGAATGATGTTTTGTTGGTAAAAACCACAGCAGGTTCCTTTTTAATATTTAAATTGTTCGAACACGATAATCCTTTACAAGCACTCTCGTCCAAACATTCACTTATTCCAATCATATGCATGTGAATTCCAAGTTCCGCTTCCAACTGAAAAAAAATACACGATTCAAAATCTGCTTTGTACTAAACTAGGGTAGATTCTAAGTGAAATAACGTCATCAATAGACAATCACCTTCATTTGATTTTCGGATATTTTATTATTCAATTTATCCGGTGCATAGTATGGGGAGCCATGAGCTGAATAACGCACATCTATATACGAACCAGACTGCAGGACAGTGAAAATATCAACATTTTCCACAGATGTATTGAGATAAACCGCCACATGTCTTTGTAAAAGGTCCAACTTGCTTAGATTCTGAAAAATAATAATAAAATATAAATCAATGCGCTTAAACACAAATTGCAAAAGTTAACTTCTTTTCTAACAAAATGTCAATGATCTTTCATAATATACAATTTCAAAACAATTACTTCGTACTTTTCTATTCTTTAACATATTTCTATCATAGTTATTAATCTTACTTGAGAATTTCGTTCAATCAAGTCCTCTATCGATGTTCCATTCAGTCTGATTGATCCAGATTTGAGCACAGCCTCTTTCGGAATTGTTTTCACTAACACATCAACTTTGGCATCAACTCTATTGTCTATAATATTCAGTGGGTGATTTTCGGTAACAGTGAATTCCAACGAGTAAAGTCCAGCCTCTGTATCGCTGTGCATGATTATCATTCCCCGGTCACTTTCGTTCAGATCAAAATTTGGGTGGCTGACTTTAAATTGGAACACTTTATCAAGTAAGTCCCAATCGTCTGGATCTTCAACATACACTCTCCCTACAGAAATATCCTCAGAAAATTCCTGAAATATACGAGAAAATTGAAGAGATTCATATCGAAATTACGATAATAATTCAATATTCGAAAAAGTGTCGAAAATTCAAAAAAAAAAAAGATTGGATTAATGTTTTCCAAAATAATATACAGCAATTGTATTCTTACCTCATATTTATAAACTGTAATGAAACTAGATCCAGGCATTGCAGGGTTGTCATTTTCATCCCCAATTATAACTCTGAGAATGCTGATACCCGTCTGAGCCGGTGTACCATGATCGGTAATTGCAATGGGCACATCATAATACTTTCTCTTCTCCCTGTCGAATGTAACCTCGGCATAGAGGGCACCACTGTTTTCGACGTGAAATCTCTCCTTTATGATCTGTTCGGCAGAATCGTCTATTAGGAAAGAGAAGGGTGGTCCATTCATTTCGCTATCATAATCGTCAGCACTAAGCACCGTTATAAGATCTGGAGATTTATTCTCATACCATACGACCTCTGTCTGAAAAACAAGAGATGATAAACAGATATTTATTCGTATAAGATATCAAGAATTTCACACTAGTCATAAAATACGTTACCAAAATCAAAACTACAATTACAGACAGAAATGGAATCAATCGCTTGGAACATTTATATCAAGCAGACGAAATAACAAAATTCACTTACCACGTTGAGAAAAGGTGCATTATCGTTGATATCGATCAAGTGAATATTTACTTCTGCGTAAGATTCCAAGGGTTTTGGTCCAAAATTGTCAGATGCGATTACAAACGCCTGAACTTTTGGAGTACCATTTGGTAAATCTCTGTCAAGGGGCTGAAATAAACATAAAGGGTAAATCAATTTATTAATGCATCATGAATTAACACAAAACATGTCAATAATAATAAACAAAGAAAAATTGTCTACAAATAAAAATGTTAACTACTTGTCTGAAGTTCACGAAAATCATATAAAAAAACAAGAAAAACGGTGTCATGGGACACCAGGTAGGAACGGAGTTCCTTCGGATAATATAGAAGGACCACAATTTGCGAAAACGAAACATGTACGTGTCGGGGCGCACGACAGAAGTCTTATACTAATCCAAGTTGAAATAATTAATATTGAAATGTGGGGCTAAGAGCTCTTACGAGATTGTAAATAAAAAAAGTAAAAAAGCCACGAGTAATCTCTGGGATTCGAACCCAGAAATACGGCACATCAGGGTTCAGTACTTAGACCACTTGATCGTCTACGCAATGTAAAAATTTGAGGTCTCTATTTATTCTAATATGCAAATACTTAGGCCTAAGTCCATATCTTATGCATTGGTTGTTGAAGAGTATACTACATCGCAACTTCGTCTTATTTATTGACAGTCTTCTGTAGTGGAATGTGTTAGTTGGCTCAGCTATATTCGAAATGGTTAAATCCCTATGTGAGTTCATATTTAATAAGTTAGGAATGAAAAAACACAACTCTCACAACTCCAAAGGTTTTTAAATGTTTATTTTGTTAATAGCTACCTGTTTCGCGAATTTTCCTTCGCATCCTCAGGCACAGTACAATACGTAGTCATTATTTTATGGAACAAATTTGTAAAGCTTTATCTTTTCATTATGCCATATCTGATCCCTATCGTAATCTGTTCTTTCATGCATATAACTTAAACAAAATTATTTCGATGTTTCACATCTGACGTTGTTGAGTTGCTTGTACATGAATTAATGAGTACATATAATGCATTGGCGAATTGGCGATTGACGTGGCGTAGTGGGATCAGAAAGAGAATATACAATATTCGCTTGTGTTAACTAAAAGCGTGACTTTCGTCACGCTTTTAGTCTCGCATATTTTACAGTTTGGTCCCGCAGCCAAATCCCTATCTCCTCCAAGCCTACCGTAAGGAAGTTCGTTCCGATAATAATAAACAAAGAAAAAGTGTGTAAAGATAAAGTTAACTACTAGTCTGAAATTCACGAAACTTCATATAAAAAAAATTGTTGGTTGAAAATTCCATATCACAAGCATACTTTTCAAACTTTTTCTAAACCTTAATTATTCAATTATGTACATTTTGTAGTATGGAAGAAATACAATTGAATACAATAACTTTGTTTACCTTCACAATAGTTAAACAACCACTGCTATCGATTTTGAGGAAATCCACTTGCAACTTGTAAGTGATTTTTTGATTCTGCGACCTATCCTTGATGTCAGGATCATATGCCGTTATATTGGCGATACAAGTGTCGTAAGTTCTCTCCTCGTACACCTCAATAGCAATCTTCGGCTTGTCAAAGACCGGGGGTTCGTCATTTTCATTTAAAATATTGATCAGTACCTTGGTGGTATCGTTAAACATTCCATCGTGTGCCATTACGGTCAAATTGTAGCTCTCAATTTTCTCGAAATCGAGCTTATTTTTCACTTTAATTCTGCCCGTTGTATTTTCGATGAGAAAAGCATCGCCGACATTACCGTCGACAATTTTGTATGTAATCAAAGATGCAGTATCTTTATCGACAGCTTGAACTTCAACAACAATACTGTAAATGTCGATGCTTTCGGATATATTGTGCACTATATAGAGCGGTTGTTGAAATACTGGAGCGTTGTCGTTCTTATCCTCAATGCTGATTTGGAATGTTTGAATCGCGGAATTCGGTTCGGTGGTATTTTTTTTAAGGGCGCTTGGAGCACCATCGTACGCTTTGACCTGAACGTGATAAACACTTTCAGTTTCACGATCGAAAGTTTCCTTAGCTCTTATATGCCCAGTATCTTCGTCTATTTCAAATAAATCAGTGTAAGTTATAAGTTCGTATTTGACAACATTGTTCGGACTTGTCCCATCTCTATCATCCGCTTTAACCTAAGAAAAAAATAATTAAATGGTTTGTTCTATACATCGACCTTACCAATTAAATATAGAATTGTTTTGGAACAGTAAGCACTCACTTGCATCGCAACTGCACCTCTGATATCATTCTCCACGACACTTCCTTTTAATAAATCGATGAAAGTTGGCATTTCATCGTTAACGTCTTCTATATTAATTCTCAGTGTCGTCGAAACGCTAAGTCCTTCCTTATTTCTGACAAGAACAGTCAGACTGTAATCCGGCACAGTTTCATAATCCAGGGGCCGTCCTAATGTAATCTTGGCTGTTGTGTCATCTTGTGTTAAAACGAAAGTTGAATCCTTATTCGTCTGTCGTGTTTTACCCTTCATCAGTTCAAAAACTACGCTCCTGTCCTGTACATTGGAGCTGAAATGTGAGAACCATATGAAAAATTCGCTCAAATCGTATTTTTATTGAAGTCAATTGACCGATCGCTTAAAGCTTGGTGGCACATTTTTCAAATTCAAATTATTGATAGAATATTTATGTTATGTAATAAAATCGTAGACTGGTTTGATCCAAACACACTTTCGTTGTACAAAATAAAAAATTTATCAAAATCATTGTTAAAATTTGAATGAATTGAATAACTTAATATTTTTTTATGTAATCAAGTTGCATTTTTGTAGGCTTCTAGCCATAAACACATTGTAATTTTTAATGTATGGGGCTTGCCCCGTGAATAAAGATAAATAAAAAAAAAAATAATAAATAAATAAATAAAAAAATTATTAATCGAGTCCACTAAAACACTTGGCTTGATTCCTGAAATTATTTTATTTATTCGAAATGTTTGGGGCTATTAACCCATTATCAAGAGACTCATCAGCTATTGATAATGGGCTAAATAGCTTGAAATATATGTCGAGTAAATAAACTAATTTTAGTGAAGTGTTTTACTTCTTTTAAATAAAATTCTCTTTTTATTATTATATACATTTATAACTATTTTCTAGTTCTTACTTATGAAAGTTTGGAGTGAGGCTGATATGACTTAATGGCCGTTATCTATCTTTCACCGTTACACATTATATAACTTGTATTCAACGAGAGAGATGATTTGATATATTTACTTTATTTAACTAACAGTTGAAGTAAGATAACAACACTTGAAACCATGATATAAATTTAAAAATTTATCCATTGATATTTCAGAAATTATCTTATAAACCTTCCGAATTCATATACACATAAGACACTTCAAAAGTTTTATTACTGATCTTATTACACTCTTGTAAAAAAAAATATAGGTCACTTACTCTGCAACCAAAGTAATAAGAGTAGTCTCGTATGAATTGTAATCTTCATTGAGAGTGATCGAAGGTTTATCAGCAGTAATCCGAGGAAGCTGTTTGTCCGATCCGACTACCAAAATAGACAGGTCAGCGTTGGTCTTCTTGGGTTCATCTCCATTATCGCTGACGGATACGACCTCTTCGAATTTGATTCCCTGACTAGACTTGAGGGATTGTTTCAGATAAACCACGCCGGTGTTGCTGTCTATGCGAAAATACTCCGCGAACCTAGCATCGTTCTTCTCGAAACTGTAAGTCAATCTTGAGTTTTCGCCGTCGTCCAAGTCGAATGCGAATACCCTGACAACTTCGCTGTTCGGCTTGAGATCCTCGGATACTTGAGTTTGATAACTCTGTAATAAGATTCAATTATAATTTCAACGAAAACGAATTCCGGTAAGTTACTCGAACAGAAATTATGTACCGATACATTTTCGCGTCTTTACTCCTAATTGTGGCCATTTTAATCGATTTAAAAAAAGGATGTGATCGCATGTCTCGTGATATTTTACTTGATTAAACGAAACGATACGGAAAATGTGGAATTACTTTGAATTTGATGCGTTCGTATCTCTCTAATAGAACACAGATGGTTAAATGATTGAGAAAAGGTAGATGTTGTTAGTCTGACGTTTGTGAGATCAGAGCAGGGGTGCCACAAGGAAGTGTACTGGGTCCTTTACTATTTATTATTGATCTTTCAGAAAGTAATGTGTGAAAATATGAACTGCGTGAATTATATGGATGACACGACCATTATCATTGAACGAAATAATTTTACAAATGCCACTGAGGCGGTTGGTAGACCTATGCAGAACTAGATGAGAATTTATTGAAAAATCATTTGATTAAGAACTACTCAAAAACTCTCATAAGCTGTTTCATGTAAGTAAAGAATCTTTCGAGGAAGTATATGTCAATGGTGAAAATCATTGTCAAAATTTGCGAAATTTCTGAGAATCAATGTAGATATTTTATACTGGAAGGAATATTCATTGGACTTTGGAGTAGATTGGGTAGTGTTTTCTATTCTTTATGCATTATGAAGAAGTATTTACCATTTGAACAAGTAAAGATTATTTATCACCTGTGCTTTCAATTAATATTAAGTCATAATCTGAGGTAGACGCAGTCACTTTCAGGGAGTTTTCATTTTATAAAAAAGAGCATTTAGGACTATAACATATGTCCTTTAGAAAGTCATTCAGGGGAGTTTCAAGATCGACTTACACATCTATGGGGTGCTAATTTTTTCTAAATATTTGATTTCTTCGGAGCGATATACAGTATAGGAATATTTTATTTGATTCATTTCAATTTTATATGATTATTTAATTATTTAGTTGTTTTGTAAGTAAAGTCAATGTATTTTATAAAATAAAGGATTATTATTATTCCACTTACCCCCTTATCAAAACTAGGCGCGTTATCGTTAATGTCGCTAATTATCACTTTAAAAGTGCAAATATCCGCCAATGGCGGCCTGCCATTGTCGGTTGCTTGGATGCTCAAATACACTTCTTTCTGGCGATGGGGCTCGTCCCGATCGAACGCGTTCACATTCCTGATCTCGCCAGTTACGTTGTTGATCGTGAAATACACCCCGCCGCCGTCCTTCTGCATTATTTTATATGTAACCGTGCCCCCATTTTCTGGCGGGTCTATATCGGTAGCTTCTACCTGCAATCAACAAAAATTTAATCAGTTGAACGTGCAAATATATTGAAACAAATTATGACAAATCTCAAATGATATGTCACGTTCAATTCGAATGAAAATGGTCATTGTTTTTAGAAAATCCCTGAAAACAAAATCGAAGTTCTCATCATGATGACTGCAATGCCGAAATACCTATAAAAAAACATTTTTACACTCTCTAACAAACCTGCGCAAACGGTTATACACCTTGAAACTCGCTTACATAATTTTACACTCGTTAACATACCCGTACACTCTCTAATACGCCCTTTACCTGCGTAGACAACTGAACACTCACTATCACACTTTTACACTCGCAGTCACACTTTTACACTCACTAAGACACTTTTACAATCGCTTACACTTTTACATTCGCTAACACACTTTTACACTCGCGACTGAGACGAACAGTAAAACAATATATATATATATATATATATATATATATATATATATATATATATATATATATATATAATATATATATATATATATATATATATATATATATATATATATATATATATATATATATATATATATATATATATATATATATATATATATATATATATATATATATATATATATATACTATATATATATATAATATATATATATATATATATATATATATATATATATATATATATATATATATATATATATATATATATATATATATATATATATATATATATATATATATATATATATATATATATATATATATATATATATATATATATATATATAATATATATATATATATATATATATATATATATATATATATATATATATATATATATATATGCTAACACACTTTTACACTCGCTAGGACACACCTAGTACTGAAATTAATCGACATTATGTGACTGAGAGACAAACAGTAAAACAATATATAATTTCGAAATAATTTCATCGTGCATTTTATACTATAACAGAATATACTTACTCTAAGAACGAATACGTCCTTCTGTTCTTCAGCAACTGAAGGTTTGTATTCAGAGCAATTTGTAAACATTGGCTTGTGGTTATCATAACTTCTATACGTAGCATATCGAGTGTCTGAAAATAGAAAAAAATTCGTCTGAATTTCATGATTGAGCCGAGACAAGATTTCAAAAATATTGACCAAAATTTTTCTCGCCAAATTTTTTCAGATGCAGATAATATTATTTCGCATGATATTCGATTGAAAAACTCACTAACCGCGATTTTTTTTTCAAATATGCATACGAAAAATATTACGTACTGCTATCAATGGCAACAATCTCATCATCGTCCTTCATCTCCTGGGATCGAGTATCGATAAGCATGAGGGTTCTTCGAGTTACATAGCTCTTTCTGCAAAAGTTAAGTGACTTGACACTCTGGTGTCGAAATACAGTAGCATCTGTAAATATGCGGCCCGAACAGGGTCAATCCGGTCCTGCTCTAAACTATTATAGTCTACAACAGTGTTTCCCAATTAGTGGTAAGCGTACCCCCAGGGGTACGTGAATTTGCATCAAGGGGCACGTGCGGTTATCAGTAAAAACAAGAACAATTTCCAAAATATTATTTTACAACGATCATCATCGTAAAAGCACGGAGCACCGAGCACTATGACCGACCGTGCGCTATCCCGCGCCTACCGCATCTCGCGTGCCCCCGGCTCTCATCGAGATTCACTGGCTTGTAAAAAAATTCTGGCCAGCTTAGATATCAAAAATGCTGTAAAAATTGTTAACTTAATCTAAGGCCCGTGCCACAAACTCTAGAATTTTTGCAGCTATTTGCAAAGAGCTTGGCAGTGAACACGAGACCCTGTTGTTACATACTGAAGTGCGTTGGCTGTCCAGAGGAAGAGTTGTTTCGAGAATGTTTGAATGAAGACATGAAATTGAGTTATTTTTGGTCGAGCAGGGACACGACGAGTACAAACAGATGCTGACTGACTCTTTGTGGGTGCAAAAATTGGCTTACTTGTCAGATATCTTCACAAAATTAAATGAGTTGAATTTGGGACTACAAGGCCGTGATACAACCATATTCACTATGCAGGAGAAAGTTGTGTCCACTATAAAAAAATCATCCCTCTGGACATCTTCGATTGACAAGTGTAAATATGACCAGTTTTCAAATCTTAAACTTTTTTTGGATACAACTTCATCGGCAGTAAATGAAGATTCAAAATCAGACATAAAATGCCACATGCAAAATCTGTCGGCGGCTTTACGCAGTTACTTCCCAGAAATATCGCCGCAAAGGAACTGGGTAAATAATCCTTTCGCGAACCATTCCGTTGACCACCTACCGATCTCTGATCAAGAGGAATTAATAGACATCGCATGCAACAGCAGACTCAAGAGTTGTTTTGCAGAGCAATCACTGGGTGACTTTTGGGCTAATTTAAAAGATATTTATCATATCAGCGAATCAGCAATAAAATATTTACTGCCATTTTGCACGACCTACCTCTGTGAAAGCGGATTTTCGGTCATGACGAACTTAAAAACTAAACACCGTCACAGACTTCAACTTGAAGACGATTTAAGACTGAAGCTGACTGAAGGACAACCAGATTTTCAATAGCTGTGCTAAGAAAAACGTGCACATTTGTCACATTAGCGTCTTCGCCGATACATCATATAATAATTCTGATTTTCACTATTGTACTGTAATTTGAAGATAATAAATGTTATTTAAACTGACTTATTTTTTTTTATCTATCACTACTACAATAAGGGGTAAGCAGGTTTGAGGTCTTTTTGGAAGTGGTACGCAGCATAATAAACTAATTGGGAATCACTGGTCTACAACGTACAGATATTGATTCAGAATACAATCTACCGTTATAAACCAAGAGAACATACTTGTCAACCCTGTACGATATATCGGAAATATCTGAAATTTCATTCAACCAATTTCATCACGGCAGAGTCCGATAGTGGAACCAGGATTTACGTTGGCGCGCGCTACTTGCATTAGTCATGTGTGGTGATGACTGGGCTCGATGAGTCAAACCGCAGTCAAGTTACCTCGCTCGAGAGTTCTCAGTACGCACGAATTCCAACAGAAGTGAAATTATCAATTTTCAAATATTGAGTTTCCATGTAATCGTGTTTACCTTTTGATCGATCGAGATGATTCGCCGCTTATAACATCAACAACAATTATTTTGAGGAACGTATGATGTGTATCTATAAAAATTAAATAGGAAGAAATGATTTCTGATACGACTAATAGGCCAGTCAGTTCAGATAATCAATTGACAATAATTCCAAAAGTATTGAAATTTTAATGTAGGGTCGGGAAAGGGATAAAAACAAACTATGAAATTTTGCAACCTTTCCCGAAGTCCGGAACATTGTTAAAATTGCAATAACATTGAATTTTGCCTTATGCTTGTGAAAAACATTCCAAAAGTTCTGCAAACTTGATAGATACTTCGGTAGAAAATATACCGAACAGTTGTATAAATTTGCAACCTTTTACGTTGACCGGAACATGTTTATTAATAATTTTTTTAATTCGTGGTCATCTTTTCGGGCAAGACGGTCTCGAAATAATTACAAAAGTTTTGAAATTTGGTTAAAAATTCAGAAAATATCTATTCTGATGCATCTGCAAATTTGCAACCTTGTACGCGGTCCGAAACTTTATGCAATTTGCAAAAATAAAAAAATCCAAAAATCATATTTTTGCAAATTGCATAATGTCCCGGACCGCGTACAAGGTTGCAAATGCATCTGAATAGATATTTTCTGGATTTGTAACCAAGTTTCAAAACTTTTGTAATTATTTCGAGACCATCTTGCCCGAAAAAATGACCACGAATTAAAAAAAAATTAATAAACATGTTCCGGTCAACGTAGAAGGTTGCAAATTCATACAACTGTTCGGTATATTTTTTAACGAAGTATCTATCCAGTGTGCAGAACTTTTGGAATTTTTTTAGGTCAGTTTATCAAAAAAAAAACGTTAATTTGAAATTTAAAAAATTTTCCATACCCTCAAATTGGTTGCAAATTTGATACGTGATATGAAATAATATATTTAATACTACCTACTCCAAGTTTGCATAACTTTCGGAATTTTTTTCACAAGCGTACAGCAAAATTGCAATTTTAACAATGTTCCGGACTTCGGAAAAGGTTGCAAAATGAGATTTGTTCCTTCCTTTTAATTTTATTATTTATTATTAAACTAAAAATACAACTGAGTATTTTGTGAATATTTCAAGTGCCCACCTGTTGCCATTATTGAGCAAAAAAATCGCGTTTGTTGTATGGGAGCCCCCCTTAAATATTTATTTTATTTTGTTTTAGTATTTGTTGTTCAAGCGGCAACAGAAACACATAATTTGTGAAAATTTCAACTGTCCAGCTGTCGCGGTTCTTGAGATACAGCCAGGTGACAAACAGACGGACGGACACACAGCGAAGTCTTAGTAATAGGGTCCCTTTTAGGAGGCTCCGTGGCGGAGAGGTTATAGGCAGCGCTGTGCCGTCTTCGTTGACGGAGTTGGTGGGTTCGATTCCCACCGTATTCCTGGGTGTTTGTGTGCGTTCTGAGTTTTCAGTGGTTCCCCCCAATTAGTAATTTGATGGCTGATGTCGATAGATGACGAAGCCAAATTGTACGGGGGTCGGGCGATGTGAGGGGGCACACGTCCCACCTCTTTTTAAAAAAAAAAAAAAGGGTCCCTTTTTTACCCTTTGGGTACGGAACCCAAAAAACGGATACATGGATACTGTTAAAAAAAAAATGGTAGGCTAAACAATCACATCGGATTTGTTTTTTTGAAAAAATGCGCCCAGGTAAGTTCGGAAATGATTAATGACGAATAAACAATCTATACACTCATGTATAATATTTATGACATAAATGAATACAGAAGCGGGGCGCAATCACCGGTAGGAATTGTTTAGACAATCAACAAAGGCGAAGTCAGAACAAAGAACTCGATGCACAACAAAGAGTAAGTGTGGGAAAGAATGAGATTCATAGTCGATGCGAAAGAATTGTTTACGATTTTCCGTTCGACGTGAAATGCTCAGTTGCATGCGATTAAAGAAATAATAGGAGTAAAAATTTCGTTTTCGCATATCACTTTTCTCACGTCATTTTCGACTTAGAATGATGAAGAAAAGGGGAAGCTTTCTATTTTATTCCAACGCCAGAACAATATATATATATATATATATATATATATATATATATATATATATATATATATATATATATATATATATATATATATATATAATTTTATATATATAATTATATATATAATATTATATATATTTTTATATATATATATATATATTGTTCTGGCGTAGGAATAAAATAGAAAGCTAAATGAAATATAAACATAAAATTGAAAAATATCTGTTTTATTGACTGGTGACATCAAGTTGCCCTATTTCTGTAGAAACACCCATATATATATATATATATATATATACTATAATATTATATATAATATATATATATATATATATATATATATATATATATATATATATATATATATATATATATATATATATATATATATATATAATATATATATATATATATATATATATATATATATATATATATATATATATATATATATATTATATATATATATATATATATATGGGTGTTTCTACAGAAATAGGGCAACTTGATGTCACCAGTCAATAAAACAGATATTTTTCAATTTTATGTTTATATTTCATTATATTATGAAAGATCTTAACTACTTCTAGCTGTCCACCCAATTTTGATGATTTTGTCCAAAAGCAAGTATGTAAAAAAAAAAAAATATATGAACCAAATATCAGTACCTTGGCGTGTCACAACTACGAAATTACACAACAGAGTCGTTTTAGTTTAAAACAGTTCCAAATTATTGTAAATCCAACCATGTCAATATTGTCTTTATACAACAGTGTAATGCATTTCACATAATTCCATCATATAATCTACTCAGAGTAATTAAAGAAAAATAAGTAAACTTTGTCATAACTTTTAACCGTCAGTCCTGTGTGCGATCTTAAAATTCAAATTTCTCGCAAAAAAGCGAAGTTTCAAGGAAAAGTGCTTGTTCAGTTTGAAATGTTGGTACTAATGGCTGTCACAAAAGGCGCCTTTTGCACGACAGATATTTTGATATCAATACAAGAGGAGTTGTAATACCGTTTTCACGTGTGGGGCCAGTCAAAGTTTCAGTCCTGTGGTAAGTAGTTATTTCCTTACGTAGAAATATTTCATATTGTTTTATACAACACTAATTGTGATTTGTTCCAATTGAGCATTTTATCAGTGAAAATTACCGACTAAAACAATACTTTGATTTATAACCTCAAATTTTTGTCCAATTCATCAGTACCGTGTCATCAGTTCCATGTCCGATGTTTCGACAGAGGACTGACGTGTAATTATGGTACTGATGCTCTTTCTCTCAGAGCTCTTTTATCTCAAATATTATAGCAGGTAAAGATTTTTTCACTCATTCCAGATTAAAACATCATGGCGCCAATTGAAAAAAGGCAAAAATTGACTAAGGAAGAAATATTACAAAAAAAAGAGAGAAGCTGAAAAGGCTCGTTTAAATAGAATTAAAAAAGACCCCATAAAATTAGCAGAATATAAAGAGAAAGAAAGATTGAGGTATTTAAAGAAAAAAGAAAAAGGACAGAAAGAGCATTAAAGAAATGACGCCGCGCGAACAACGATCAACTAAAAAAAAGTGGAAAAAATATTCTTCTGATTATAGACAAAAACAGTGTCTGAACCGAAGCATAAGTAATTTTGTTCAGCAGAACACACCACCTTCCACCGGCGATGAATCTGAAGATTCTGAGGAAATCAGAGTTCCTGTAGAAATTAGAACTCAAAATTATAAGAAAAAAAGAAAGCAAGAAGCAAAAAGGAGAAGCCTAAGACAGAGAAAAAAGAGAAATAATTCACAGAAATGAAAGATGAGATTTCAAAACATAAATCTAAATCTCAATAATCAGCGTCAAAAGTATGAACGTATGAAAAATAAGTTGAAAAAAGTTGTTAAAATGAGTGAAGATTCAACCAAAAAGAGAGAACTAGTAAAAAGAGCTCCTTTTGGTGAAATTATGAAAAACCAACTCGAAGAAAACTATGCAAAAACAAAAAGCCATAAAGAAAAAGCTCAATTTAGACAAGTTATATCTGGAAAATTAGTGGACAAATACAAAATATAGAAAAATAAAAACAAAGTTGTAACATTCAAGAATACAAGACCTCATTTATGTAAAAGAAAATTGAAAGACAGAAATCAAAATTAGTGCATCAGTTTTTAGAAGATGATGCTAATAGTCGCCAAGCAGCCAGAAAGAAAGAATTCATAACACGAAAAAAAACTATAAAACAGAAGCGATACTTGACTGACACCTTGAAAAATCTTCATAAGAAGTTTTTGAAAACTGTGACCTTTGTAATAAGATATTCCCTATTTGCTCATTTACGACCTTTTTGGGTTATACATTGGAAATTTTGGGTGAGAGGCTGAACTCCAGAGAAGACAATTTTCACAGGAGGTAGTACTTTTTGTATCCTACAATTTTAGAAGCATTCAACATTTTTATCAACAGTGGAGAGTACCAAAAAAATTTTACTCTCTTTTCTGTCAGGAAATCTTCAACACATAAAATATTCTTTTAAAAATGTCAATAACTGAGAAGTCTTAACACTTTTAATTCAGTTATAAAAGTTATCATAATTGTGCTCACTTTTTATCTGAAAAATATATGCTACTCAAGCTTGGCAGACATGAAGCCAAGATTAATGCAATATTCTTGAAACAACTAAACACTTCATATAAACAAACAATATCTACTACTTATTTATAATTATTGTTGAATCCAAAAGGACCGTTGAGAATCAAGTAGTTTCTTAGTAATTTTCAATAATTGAAACTTTTCTTCACATCTCCTAGATGAAAAGCCACCTTATGACTCTAACATGAATCCAAAACTGGGATTTTTGAGATAAGTTTTACTCTTGTGAGCAAGTTGCGAGTGGATGTCAAAAACTTCATTAAGTTTATATCTATGTGAAGAAGAAGTGAAATCTTTAATTCATGAATGATTCATTTAAAAAACTAGTATTTCTGTATGAATTCTTTGTGATCGGATATTCATCATAGATATGGATGCAGAGTAAAAGTACTCAAGACTTCAAACCTGGAGTATATTAACAGTCAAATGGTTCAAACCACACCTGAAGTCTCCTTAAAAAAAACAAAATCATCAGTAGATAGGAAAAACTGCTCCCCTCAAATATTTAACCAGGCATCGAACACATTAATTAATAAATGTTCATCCCAATAACAAATGCATGAGTAAGATGAGGGTATTATAACATGTTTGTAGCATGCCATTTAAATTAATTTGAAAACTGTTCGGACTTACTAAGTTCCTATTCAACCAATCTAACTATATTATACGAAGCTAGTTTCTAGATTTACAACACAATAGAATTATTAAATTACCAACATCTTATGCACACAGAAATTAGTTGACTGGAAATAATATTATGAGCACGAAAAAAACTAAATATACAAAAATTGTAAGCAAGATATTCCTTTTCCCCGATTTTATAACGTCAAAATGTCCGATTCAACAAGTGGTAGTGAAAATCAAATTTTTGACATCGGCAACAAAGTTATCTGTAAAGCATCTACAAGATACCACTATTTCCAACTCATTATTGGATGCATTTTCAATTCAAAAAATAACTTCACTTACCTGTGCTCATTTGCGCTGCAGTAAAACAGAAAAATAGGAATAGGCAGGCTATTTTCGAAATTTCCATATTTCATCACTTTTTCAGTTCAGTAGTTCTATACATCACAGATCTTTCAGAGTTTAAAGCCGACTAACGGGAAAAGAAGCTGAGAAACAATTTCACTCTCATCTTGGATTCATCTTAAGAGTAGTTTTTAATAAGGCACTATAATATCACTGAAACAAATTAGTGCACAAAGGAATTTCAGAAGTTTATTGTATATAACAGACCACCACAATTAACAGCAACAGCTACTCGCCCAACACTTTGCTGCCGCGGTGATGCCAACTTGTACGAATTAAATAACCTATCAACGTGAACTACGAAGGGAACCGAAGGATACCTACGAACAAGGAGCACCGGAATTTATTTCTATTTATAATATTCTGGAATCACCAATCAGATTAGCACGTAGCCTTTAATATATATAAACAAATTTATTTTGATATTACCGAACAACTGTGATTAAAGGACTACCAAAATATTTTCAAATTACTTCACAGAAAAAAGTAGTAACTTTCTTCCTTCCTAGTAACTTCTCTTTCCAAAAGAAGCGGGACAGCAATGACGACACATGCGCCGGAGCATGAGATTGAGAATGACTGAATGACTCATTTCATTATTCATGAAATGAATAATAGGGATTCAGATTTCAGTGGATTGGATAGTCAGTTAGTCACTGTTCACATAATGTTTACCAAGAAGGAAAAATGTTGAAAAACCATTTACGATCTTATATTCTAATATTCGAGAACCACGTGAAGTATTTTAGCCTATTCACCGTAATGTAAGAGTTATGATTTTTCACTGTTATGTGGAAAATTTAATTTGTTCGATATATTATACATTTAAATATTAGATGCTTTTTATTTTATGCTCATAAATTACACGGTTGGCAAATTTCAGGATATAATAAATTTACTTCACGATCGTAATATGTAAAGCGCTGGTAACCTGAAGCAAATGTAAAATAAATTTGTTCTTACAACGTAAAATTTTGCCAAGTGTTTGATTTAAAAATAACTTTTCTTTAAGTAAGTAAATATATATATATATATATATATATATATATATATATATATATATATATATATATATATATATATATATATATATATACATTTTGCCCCAGTACATTATGGAATCTCCCATCAGACCAAAGACTTATTATAATTCAGTCATAATGTTGGTATCTTCATAGTTAGAGAAGTGGAGAGTTGCATAAGCTAAAATTTTTCATGTATCAAAAAATTTCCCCCCCTCAGATTTCAGAATTCATATATTTATAAAATATTTAAGACAATATCCGCACCTTCTTTTAAAAATATACTCCAAAAATTATTACTCTCATGTTGGTTAGTTGACCACATTTTTTTGCACTAGACTTACATCCAGATGGTAAAAGTCAAATCTCAATAACATCCCATACAATTTTTTCCCCCTTTTCACATTCTAAAAAAAAAATAAAGAAAAAAGATTTCTTTAAAAAAAAACGTCCCAATAACAATTACATAACCATGACTCGCTTCTTACAATTTTCACATAATAAGTGCGGTGCTCTGCAGGTGCTTAAAAACACGTCCCCCAAAAACCCCCTTATTACATTTTTTTGGGAAATTTTTTCCCTGCCTTTTTTTTCGATTTACACATGTAACATCTTCGTCGTTTTTTTCCCCTTTTTTTAAAACGGCATCAAGATCAGGAGGTCTGGGCTGAAAAATTGAGTCCAAAACTTCCATTATTGTGGTTTCGCCCCGCATTTAAGGGTTTTTTCCCCCAAAATCATCTTAAATGTTCAAAAAAAATTCACGTATTTTTTTTCCAAACATACTGCTGGCCGTCAATAACGAGAAAATCTATATAATCCAGTCAATGACCTTTCCCCCCGGGTGAATTTGCCCCCTACAGCCCGATTTTCATAAAAAATTTGGGTTTAGGTTCTACTTACCATCTATCTCAAAGCCCCCCCCCCCTTTTGGCAGGGGTTGTTTTTTTTTCCCCGGGGATGGATGCCCCCCCCTTTTTGGAGATGAAAAATTTTTCATTAAAATAAGTAAAAACGAATCGATAAATTGACAAATTTTTTTAAAAAAACTTTTGTTAAAAAAAGTTTTTTCTGAAAGTAAAAAACTTTTCCACATATTCGGGGGGTGAAATTGTCGGTTTGGGGGGAAAAAAAAAACGTTTTCAGATTTTTTTTTCGCAAAAAAACGGGGGAAAAAAATACATTCTATCGAAAAAAATGTAGAGAGAAAATTTTAAAAAGCTTAAAAAAAAAAAAGAAAATTGTGTTTTTTTGATGTATGCAGACCCCAAAAAAAAGGGAAATTTTTTTCCCCTTTTTGAAAGTTGACTGGTATTTTCAATGGGAAAAAAGGAAATTTTTTTACGTACAAAAACCAAAAACAAACGAAAATTTTTTTGAAAACTAAAAAAAATTTTTTTTTAAAATCCTTTAAAAAAACCTATTTTTTCCCCTTTTTTCAAAAAAAAATTCCTAGCATAAAAAAATAAGCGTGCTATGAGAAGAAAAAATGTCGTTTTTCCTTTTTTTTTTTTGGGAAAAAAAAAAAGTGAATTCTCACCCACTCTTCCACCCTATTTGAAAAAAAAACGTTGCCCAAATTTTTCCCCAAATTTCAAATTTATTTATGTTTTTATAAAAAAGTTCTGAGTGTTTGACCAGTTTTTTAAAAAAAATTTTTTTTTGAAAAAAATTGAGTTTGAAGAGAGAATATTTATTTTCGTAATTTAGCGAAAAATCGCCTTTTTTTTCAAAAAACCCAAAAAAAAATTTAAAGATATCAAAATTTTTGTGGAGCACGAAATTGTATTTTTTTTCTTATTTGAAAACGTTGGCTTTATTTTCTTTTTATAGGATTAAAATTTTAAAAAAAAATATGGTCATTTTTTAAAAAATTTCGGGGTGGGGTTTCCGGGGGCCCAAAAAAAACCCTTTTTTAAACCCCCCTTTTGCATGAAAACCCTTTTTTTTAAAAAAGAAAAATTTTTTTTGATGAAACTTATAGCTTTTTAAAAAAACCCCCCCAAAAATTTTTTTTTCTGAAGGACTTGATTGCCCCCTTTTTAAAATTTTAAAAAAGTTATGGGGAAAACCAAAAGCACATTTTTGTAGAAAAAATTTTTAAAATGTATTAGTTTTTTGGTATTTAAACATAGTGGTAAATACCAAAACAACTTTTTGACAAACCCCAAAAATTTTTTTTTTTATTGGGTCCCCAAAAAAACCCCCAAAAAAAAAACAAGATTTTCTTTGTTTTTTTAAAGAGCTAAATTTTGCTCTCTAAAAAGATTTTTCGACAGAATGCATATTTTTTCCCCCTTTTTCGCGAAAAATAAATCTGAAAACGTGTTATTTTTTTCCTAAAAAACCCACAATTTCAGTCGGGGAAAAAATCGAAAAGTATTGATTTTTAAAAAAAAATTCATGGAAAAAAAAGTTGCTTAGAATTAGTCAGTTCACCCGGGGTTTTTCCCTACTTATTTTTAAAATTTAAATTTTTTCATTCCCAATAAGGGGGGGGCATCCCCCCCCCGAGAAAAAGCAACCTCCGCCACAGGAGAGACTTTGAATTTGATGGAAAAATAAAAACCCTAATCCAAATTTTCATACAAATCGGTGCCCGAAAAGGGAAAAAATACAGTTTATTTTTTTTTTTTAAAACCCTCATTGACTGGACTAATAGTAAAAACAATTCGAAACACACACGCCAAAAAGGTATCCTGGGGGCCCAAAACTGACCCTAAGCATATAATTGGGGGATTTGCGATGCTCAAAGGGAAAAATGGCGTTTGGGGGATCAAAAATTTTTCGAAATATTTATAAAAATCACGGAACCAAACCACATAAGGGGGAAAAGCCCCTGTCCTGTGATGAAATGAAGTTGCGCCGGGTCAACTCCCACAATTGACACAACGAAAAACCCGTAAAGGGTTAAATTTTAAGTATAATTGACATTCTAGAACAAAATTTTTTCACTTAAAGAACGAAAGTAACCTTAAAATAATAAAAAGAAGAGAGGTGCCCCTGGGACACCCAGTAGCAAGGATGTGCTCTTGGGTGTTGTGTATGTCCCATGAAATTTGGAGGTTCTAAAAAAAACGATTAACTGTTGGTTGATGACTCAGTTTCAAGCTCATTGGCCGTTGGGAAACCCCGGGTTTAAAAAATGAAAAGGGCCCTTGAGGTAAAAAAAATGATTACGTTTCTCCATCCCCCCATTTTTTTTTTCCCCCAAATTTTTATATTTGCAAGTATTCCAATTGTAAAGTTATTTTAAATTTTACTCATCTGAACAACCCCCCGTGTTTGGCAAAATAATTACAATAATAAATAAAAATAGAAAAAAATAAAATTTTAAAAAAAAAAACAAATTGGCTTATGTTTCACAATAAAAAAAAAATTTAGAAAAATGTATTTAGCAGTAACGAAAAGTCGACATTTTTTTGAGTTTTCGTTACTGCTAAATACAGTATCTAAATTTTTTTTTTATTGTGAAAACCCCCAAACCAAGTGTTTTTTTTTTTAAAGTTTAAAACCTTTTTTTTCTTTATGTGATTCACCAAGTGATGTGCGAGAATTCAATTTCAGTTAATAAAAAAAATACAGCAAATTCCCTTAAAAAAAAAAAGGGTTTTCCCCCTTTTCCCCCTTAAAATCCTCCCCGGGGGGGTCGGGTTTTTTTTTTTTATTTGGGCATTTTTCGCAAAAAAAATTTTTTTTTTTAAAAAAGGGGGTTTTTTTTCTCATTCAAAAACTATGGCTTTGTCCCCTTAGTTTTTTTTTTTTTTTAAAAAGGGTTTTTAAAAACCCCCCCTTTAAAAATTTTTTTTCACTTTTAAAAAATTCCCCACGATAAAAATTTTCCCCCCCTTTAAATTTCCCAAAATTTTTTGGGGAACATACCATATGCCCCCAAACCCCCCGAAAGGAAAATTTTTAGAAAAAAGGAGATTTGTGGGTAAAAAGAAAAAAGGTTTCGAAATTTTTGAAAAAAAACACAAATGTAAAAATTTTTTTAAAATTTTTAAAATTTTTTTAAAAAATATGTTTTTAATCTTTTTTGTCCGTTTTTTTTTTTTTCTTCGGGGACCCCTTTTTTTTGTCCCCATTCCAAAAGTTTTTTTCCCTTGCAAAAAAAATTTTTTAATTAAAATTTCCCGGAAAATGATTTTAAACCCCTTTTTTTTCCCCCCCCCCCCCCAAATTTTTTTTTTTTTTTTTTTAAAATCATAAATACTATTTGGGCTTAAAATTCCCCAAAAAAAAATTTAGCCCCTTCCCCAAAAAACCCCATAAGAAAAAACCCAAAAGGGGGGTTTTTTGGGGGTTTCCCCGGGGAAAAATTTTTTTTGGGGGGGCCCCAACTCAACCCCCGGCCCCCCCTCCCCCCCTTTAACCCAAAACTTTTTTGGGAAAAAAATTAAAAATCAAGAAATTTTTTCCCCCAAAAAGGGGATTAAAAAATTGGGGTTTAGGGGGGTTGGCCCCCAACCCCTTTTTTTTTAAACCATATTTTTTCGTTTTTAAAAAGGAAAAATGTAAAAAGGGCCCCCTTGGGGGTTTGGGGGGTTTTAAAAAAAAAAAAGCAGTTTTAAACCCCCGGGAAGGGAGTTCAAAAACGGGGAAAAAAAATTTTTTTTTAATTTTTTTCCTCCCCCCTTTTTTGTTTTTTTCCCTTTCCAAAAAAAAAAGGGGGGCCAACTAAAAACAAATTTTGAACAACCCCCTTTTGGCCCATGAAAAATTTAATTTTTTTTTTGGGGCCCCCTTTTTGTGGGGGCCCCAAATTTTCCCTTTTAAAAATCCAATAAAAGGATTCTCGGTCCCCCCCAAAAAAAACCTTTTAAAATTTTTTTTTTTTTTCCCCCTTTTTTGCCCCGGGGGCCCTTTTTTTAAAGGGAAAAGGGTTTTGGTTTTTTTTAAAAAAAGAAAAAAATTGTTTTTTTTTGTAATAAAATTTTAAAAATTTTTTGTTTTTAAAAAAAATTTAAAAAGAATTTTGTTTTTAAAAAAACTGAAAACCCCTTTTGGTTTAAAAACCCTCTTCTAAAAAATTTTTAAAAATTTTTTCCAGCTTAATTTTATGGGGGGTGAAAAAACTTTTTTTTACCTTAAGTTTTTTTAGGGAAAAACCCGGGCCCCAAAACCTGATAAATTGAAATTTTTGGGGGAAAATTTTATTTAAAATGGAAAATGAAAAAAAAGGGTTACCCCTTTGGGTTTCTAGAAAAAAACTTTTTAGCATTTTTTTCTTCAAAAATACTTTTCGGTGGCCCCCTTTTCCTTTTTTGGAAAAAAACTCTAACGTGGCCGAAAACCCCCCCGGGGAATTTTTTTTTTTTTATTAAATTTTTGGGGCCCTTAAAACCCGCCCCCCCCCCATCTAGAAAAATTGGCGGACGTTTAAAAAGGTTTAAAAATTTTTTTTCCCCTTGAATAGTTTTTTTTAAAAATTTTTTTCTTGTAAAAAGCACCCAAAATCCCCCAAAAAAACCCCAAAAAATCATAAGTCCCCTTTTCCAAAATTTTTCTTTTTTCCCTTTTTCCCCCTCAAGAAAAATTTCTTTTTTTCTTAAAAAAATGAAGTAGTTATTTTCCTGGAGCGTTAAAAACGTGGGGAAAAAAATGGGGAAAAATAAAAACCAGCACCATTTTTGGGAAAAAAATTTTTAGATGGTAAAAATGTAAAATTTTTTTTTTTTCCCCTTTTAGTTTTTTAAAGACAATTTTTTACCAAAATTTTTTTTTTTTTGTACTTTTAATCCAAAAAATTTTTTTTTAAAACCCCCCGGGGGGTTTCCCCAAAATTTTTTTTTTCCTTTTTTTAAAAAATTTTGGGGGGAAAACCATAAAAATTTTTTTTTAGGAAAATATGGAAAAGGGGTTTTAAAAAAAAAAAAATGATAAAAAAATTTACCCCTAAAATTTTTTAAAGTAAAAAAAATATAAAAAGGGGAAAATTCCCTTTTTTTAAAAAAAAATAAGGGGAAAAAAAACCATAGCTCTTAAATTTTAAAAACCCCCCCTGAAAAACCCAAAAATTTTTTTTTTTTTAAATTTTGGGGAAAAAAAATTCCCCCCCAAAAAAAAAAAAACCCCAATCGACCCTGCCCCCCAGGTTTTTTTAACATAAAATTTTTAAAAAAAAACCTTAATTTTTTTTTTTTTAAAGAATTTTTTTTTCCCCCCTTTCCCCTCATAAAAAACACTGTAAAAAACCCCAAAATTTTTCCGGGGTTTTTTAGTCGTTTTGAAAAAAAAAAAAAAAAACAAATCTGCCCCCTTTTAAAAAAAAAATCCCCCCCAAAATTTCAAAAAAAAAAATCAAAAAAAAGGAAAAAGAACAAAAAAAGGGGGTTTTTTTTTCCCGGAAAAATTTTTAAAAACCTTTTTAAAAAGTATAACAACTTTAAAAAAATGGAAATTACCCCAAATTTAAAACCCCCCGGGTTTTTTTTTTAAAATTTTAAAATTTTAAAAAAAAAAAAAATTTTTTTAAAAAAAGTTGGTGGGGTTTCTAAAAAAAATTTTTTTATTTTTGGGGGTTTTTAAAAATTTTAATTTTTTGAAAAACCCCTTTAAAAAAATTTAATGTTTTTGTTTTTTTTTTAAAGTGTCAAATATTATCCCGTAAATAAAAATAGGTAAAAAAAAAAATTTAAATTTTTTAAAGGGGAAAAATTTGGGCCCCCCCTTTTTTCCCCAAAAAACCAAAAAAATTTGGGGCCTTAAAAATTTTTAAAAAAATTCTTGTATTTTTTATTGCTCCCCAAAAAACGATATTAAAAAATTTGTAAATATGGGTTTTTTTTTTTTACTTATTAAACCAAATTTTTCTTCTTTTGGTTTTTTTTTGATGGGTTTAAAATTATAAAGTTAAAAAAGAAAGAATTTTTTAATTTAAAAATTTTTATATCTTTTTTTTGGGTTTTAAATTTTAAAATTTTTTTAAACTTTTTTTTTTTAAAAAAACTGTTAAAAAATTACCTGTTCCAAAAAAAACGTTTTCTTTTAAAATTTTTGAAAAAATTTTTTCCCCCTTTTTCCCCGTTTTTTTTTGTAAAACCTTTAGGAAAGAAAAAATAAAACCTTTGGTTTGAAACGTCCCCCCATATTTTTAAAATAAAAAAAGTTTTTTGTGTTTTTTTTTTCACTGGCCCTTTTTTCCCCCCAAAAATTTTTTTTCCGATTAAAAAAAAAAAATAAATTAAAAAATGTCCCCAAAAAAAATATAGAGAAAAAAAACAAAAAAAACCTAGTTTTTTTTTTTACATTTTTTTTTTCCTTTTACCCCTTTTTTTTTACGTTTTTTTTCCTTTTCCCCCCTGATGAAGGGGGCCCATCATATCAAAAAAGCAAAATTCCAAAAAACAAATAAAACCCAAAATTTTTTTAAAAGGAAAAAATTTTTTTTCCCCCGGGGAAAAAAAAAAGTATTTTTTCAAAAAATTATCTGGAAAAAAACCCCCAAATGTCCCCGCCCAAAATTTTTTTTTTATAGAACCCATCATGGGGAACCTTTTCCAAAACAAAAAATTTTTTCCCCCATTTTCAGTTGGGGAAAATTTTTGTCACGTTAAAAAAGGGCTTTTTCCCCAAAAAATAAATCAGATTAATGTTTTTTTAACAATAAAAATCGAAATTTTTTTTTAAAATGTCGGTTTTTTCAGTTTAAAAAAAAAACCAATTTTTAAAACCCCTTTTTAAAATTTTCCCCCAAAATTCCCCCCCAAGATTTTTTTTTTGGGAATAAAATTTTTTTTATTTTTTTTTATTTGAAAAGGATAGATTTTTCCAGTTTTTTTTTCCAATCCCCAAATGGGGGACTGACTTTAAAAAATTGTTCCCTCAAAAAAGGGGGAAAAAAGGTTTTTTTTTACCAAAAATATAAAATTTTTAAAAAAAAAATTTTTTAAAAACCCCTTTTTTTTTTAAAAAAAAATTTTTTTTGGGGAAAAAAAAATTTTTTTTTTTACGGAAAAGCTTTTTTGGAGGAGAAAAAGGGGAATTTTTGCTGCGGGAACAAACTGAAAAAATGCCGGGGGAAAAAAAAGTGGGGACGGAAGTTTGAAAATGACCCAAAGTCACAAAAATTTTTTTAAATTTTAAAAAAAACCCAATAAAATTTGGGGGAAAACTTTCTCTTTTTTTTTTCCCCCCTTTTTTCCCTTTTCCCCCCCCCCTCGTCCCCCCTTTTTCTTTTCCCCGATCCCAAATCCCCCTCAAAGGGCAATTTGCCAAAAGCAATTTTTATGTACTCATTTTTAAAATTTTTTGTTTCAAGCCAAAAATCGCAAAACCCCTCAGAAAGGGGGAAAAAATCGAAATTTTTAAAATTTTTTTAAAAAAAAAGTTTTTTTATACATAAAAGAAAAATATTAAAAGAAAAAAAAAAAAAACAGAAAAAAATGGCAAAATGGAAAAAAAAATAAAGCCTTTTTTTAAAATTTGGTTTTTCCCAAAAAAAAAATGAAAACCCAAAAATTTAAAAATTTTAAAAGGGTTTTTTTATTCCCCAAAAAAAATATAGGGGTGGCGATCAAGGGGCCGGTTTTTTAGACCATCTTTGGGGCCCCAAAGGAGAGTTTTTTTGGGGGCCCCCCTTTTTGGAAAAAAAAATTTAAAAAAAAAAGTTGGAAAAAGGGGGAAACCCAAAAAAATTTAAAACTCTATTTAAAAAAATTTTTTTTTTGGTTTTTTTTATGGCTAAACCTTTAATTTTAAATTTGATTTTTAAGTGAAAATAATTTTAAATATTTCCCGGGGAAAAATTTTTTTATGTTTTTTAATTTATGATGGTTTTTTTTTTTTCCTGGATTTCCCCCCTTTTTTGCAAAATTTTTTTATTATGTCCTCAAAAATTCCCCAATTCTTTTTAAGGAAAATTTTTTAAAAATTTTTTAAAAGCACATGATTGAAAAACAAAATTTTGGGGGAAAAAAGTTTTTTTTTGTAGCCAAAAGTCCCCTTCTAATTCATTTTTTTATTCTTTTAAGCCCCTTGGAAAAAAGAAAACGCCTTTTTCCCCACTACCAAAATTTTGGGGGCCCAAAAAAAACAAAGAAAAAAAAAATCCTTTTTTAAAACCCAAATTCCCCCAATCGGAAAAAAAAATTTTTTTTCTTTAAAATTTTTTTGCCCCTTTTTTTTTTTTTGGGATGTAGGGCTTTAGATACTAAAGGGCCGCCCCATTTTTATTTTAAAAAAGGTTTTTTTTTTTTAAGTAAATGCCCCCTTTAAAAAAAAAAAAAAAATTCCCATTTGAAACTTATCAGCCCTTTAAAAAGTCCCCTTTTTTTAAAAGAAAAAATTTTTGGGCCCCCAAAAATTTTCCTTTTTTTTCATTTAATTTTTTTCCCCAAATGGCCCCCGAAAAACGAAAATTTTTTTTTTTTAAAAAAAAAAAAAAAACCCGAAAACCGGTTTTTTTCCCCCAAAAATCCTTAAAATGAATTTTTCCCAAAAAATTTGGGGGTTTTTAAAAAAGGGACCCAATGTGTTCCCCCATTTAAAAAAGAAAGAAAATTTTTTCGGCAGCCGAAAATTTTTTTCTGATCGAAAAAATTTTTTTCCGGGAAAAAGTTTTTCTGATTTTTTAATTGGCAAAAAAAATTTCAAAAAAAATTTTTTTTTTCAAAAACGTCCCCCAAAAATTTTTCCCCTGGTAACCCACTTTTTTCCCCCGTAAAAAACCCCTTAAAAGGCCCTTTCCCCTTTTAAAAAATTTAAAATTTTTAAAAGATTTATTTTTTTAAAAAAACTCTGTTTTTGGAGATTTTTTTTTTCAAAAATTTTTTTTCCCTTTTTTTTTTGGGGGAAACTTTTTAGCTTTTTTTTTTCTTTTTTTTTCTCCTGGGTTTTTTATCCCCGGTTTTTGGGTTTTTTTTTTTTTGGAAAAATTTGGGGGGGTTTTTAAAACTTCCCAAAAAATTTATTATAACCAATTTTTTTTTAAAAAAAAAAAATTAAAAAGGCCCTCAAACTCGGGGGTAGACCCAAAACTTTGGGTTTTGGGAAAAACTTTTAAAAAAACTTTAATTTTTCCCCTCTTTGGCCCCCCTTCTGGGCAAAATTTTTTCCCCCCCATTTTTGGGGTTTTTAAAAACCCCAAAAAAAAAAACAAAATTTGATCTTTTTTGGGGGAGTTTTTAAAAAATAAAAAAACAACTGGCCCCCTTTTTAAACCCCCTTTTTTAACACCTAACCCCAAATTCAGCGAATGAAGCCCCGCACATGGGGGGCCAAAAAGCAAAAAAATTTAAAAAAAAATTTTTTTTTTTTATTCTTTTCCCCGAAAAAAAAACCCCCTAAATTTCTTTTTTTCCCGCCACAATTTTTCTTTGGCCCTTTTTGTAACTTTTGTCCCCCCGACAAATTTTTTTTTTGGGAAAATTTAAAAAAAAAAAGGGTTCCCCCAAAAATTTTTTAAAAAGGTATCTGCCCATGGTTTTTTTGGGGGCTTCCCCAATTTCACCTTGTTACCCCCAAAAATTTAAAGTTTTTTGGGTTTAAAAAAAGAAAAGATTTAAGTTTTTTTTTTTTTTTTTTTTTTTTTTAAACCAAAAGGGTTTTTCCCCCCCCTTTCTAAAAAAAAATATCAAATACAAAAAGCCTCAAATTTTCCCAAAACGGAAATTCAAGTTAAAAAAAAATTCCCCCTTTTGGGGGTTTTACCCCTTCTACATAATTTTTTCATTTTTTTTTTTGTTTTTTGAAAAATAACAGAAAATCAAAAGTTTTTGTTTTTTCCATTAAACAAAACTTTTAAAAAAAAAGGGTTTAAAAATTTTTAAAACCCAAAAAAGCGGGCCCCCCAAAAGCTTATTTCTTAAAAATAAAAGTGGGGAAATTGGGGGTTTTTTTTTTTTAAACCCCCTTTTTTTTTTAAAAATGTTTTTTTAAAAATTTTTTTCCCCCAAAAATATGGGCCCCCCAAACAACCCAAAAAATTTTTTTAAAAACTAAAAACCCCTTTTTTAAAAGGAAAAATAAAAAGAACAAAAAAAAAGGCGAAAAATTCCCCCAAAACAAAACCCAACCCCCCAAAAAAATTTTTTTTTTTTTAAAAACCAAAACCCAAAAGAAAAATTAAAAATTTTCCCAAAAAATTTAAAAAATTTTTTTTTGGGCCCCAAAAAAACCCCCAAAATTTACAATTTAAAAAAAAAGGGGAAATTTTAACTACTCTCCACATTTTTAAAAAAAACCCCTTCAAAAATTTTTTTTTAAAAATTTTTAAAAATAAAAAATTTTAAAAATTCTACAGTAAAATCAAATTTGGGTTTTGGGAAAATTTTTTTTTTGAAAAGCCCCTTTTTTTTTTTAAAAATAAAAAAAATTTTTAAAAAATTTTAAAAATTTTAATTTTAAATTTTTAAGGGGTTTTTTTTTTTTGAAATTTTAAAAAAAACAACCCCAAAAAATTTTTCCCTTTTTTTCCCCAAAAAAACCAAATATTAATGAAAAAAAAATTTTTTTTTAATTAACTTTTTTTTTCCCCAAAAAATTTAAAAAAAAAAAAAAAATACAAAAAAACAACTATAAGTAAAGAAAAAAAATAATTTTTGGGGGTTCCCCCTTTTTTGGGGGGGAAAAAAATTTAAAAAAAAAGAGAAAAAAAGCCCCCTTTTTTCAATCCCTTTTTGGGTTTTTTAAAAAAAAAGATAAAAGTATTTTTTATTGTTGGAAAAGGGTTTTTTTTATTGGTCAAAAAAGGTTTTGAAACGTCGTCTTATGGAAAAAACATAAAAAAACCCCCATCCCTACAAAAAAAAGGAAAAAATTTTCTTGGAAATTTTTTGGAGTTTGGTTAAAAACTAAAAAAAAACCATTTTTTAAAAAAGATTTTTTGATTTTAAAAAAAAAAAAAATCACATTTCCCTTGAACAAAAAAACAAAAGGATGGAACCCTTTTTTGAAAAGGGCCCCTTTTTTTTGGGGGAATTTAAAATTTTTGGCCCCAAAAACAAGGGAAAATTTTTTCATTTAAAATAAAAGACCAAATTTGAACCCCCCAAAATTTTTTTTCCCCCCCCCACTTTAAAAAACAAAAAACAAAAAAAGGTTTTTATAACTAGAATTTTAAAAAAATTTTTTTTCAATTTTTTTAAAATTCTATCTTTTTTTTTTTTTTTTTAAAACTCCCCCCCGATTTAAAAAGGGTTTTTTTGTAGCCCCCGGGGGAAAAAAAAAATCCCCAAAAAGGGAAAAATTTTTCCCCCAATTTTTTGTTTTGGGAAAAAAAAAAACCCCCCTGTTTTTTAATTTATTTTGATTAATAATTTTTTTTTTGAAAAATTTTGGGCCAAAAAGAGGGGAGTCAGTGGAAAGTTAAAATTTAAAAAAAAAGTTTTTAATAAACACATTAAATTAAAATTTTTTTAAAAAAAAATTTTTTTTTTTGTAAAAAAAGTGACATCTCCCCCGGGGGCCCTTTCCCCCCTTTTTTTAAAAAAAAAAAAAATTTTAAAAAAATTTTTATTTTTTTTTTAAAAATTAAAGGGGGTTTAAAACTAACCCCAAAAACGCCCCTACTAGGGAAAATTTTTAAAAAAAAAAACCCTTTTTTTGAAATTTTTCAGTCGAATTTAAAACCACCCGGGTTTGATCAAAATAGTATATAATTTTTAAAAATTCCCCCCGTACACAGGAAAAAAAACCCCCCGGGGGAAAAATTTTTTTTTGGGTTAAAAAAAGCCTTTTGTTTCGGCTATATAAATGGCTTCAAACAATTTTTAAAAAAAAACCCCCGGGGGGCCCAGTTTCCCCTTTTTCCCAAAAATTTGGGGAAAAAAAAAAAGTAAAAACCCAAAAAAAAAAATTCCCCTTTTTTTTAAAAATGTGGGGGGGTACAGATTTAAAAAAAAATTTTTTTTTTGTGTCTCGCGGGCCCCCCAATTTTTTTAAAGAAAAAAAAACTCTAAAAACCCTAGCGAGCTGAAAAATTTGACAAGGCCCGGGTTTTTTTATAACGTAAAAAACCCCCTTTTTTTAAATTTTTTCATTCAATTAAAGATGTTTTGGTTTTCCCCCCAAAAATTTCCCCCCCAAAAAAAAATTTGGGGGCCCTTCCCCAAAAATGGGGGAAAAAAATTTTTTTTTTTCCTATTTCCCCCGGGGTTTTTTTTTAACCCCCCCCAAAAAAAATTTTTTTAAAACTTAAAATTTAATACTAAAACCCCCAAAAAAATTTTTCCCCCCGGAAAAATACCTTTCTTACTAAAACCCCCGGGGCGATCCCATCATTTGTCCCCAGGGCCCCCCGGGGCCCATCCAAAAGAAAAAAACCCCCCCGTAAAAGGGGGATCGGGTTTTAAAAAAAAAATTTTGATCAATTTTTTTTGATTATTTTTTTGGGTTTGCCCGGTCGTAAAAATTCCCCCCTTTTTTAAAAAAAGACGAAAAGCTTTTAAAAACCCCGGGGAAAAACCCCGGGGGGGGGTTATATTAAAAAAGATCTTTGAAAAGAAATTTTAAAAAAACAAAAAAAAAATGTTTTTTTTAAAAAAAAAAAACCTTAAAAAAAGTTTTTAAAAATTTAAAAAAAAAAAAAATTTTTCTCCAAAAAATTTGGGGGGGGGGAAAATTTTTTAAAAAAAAAAATTTGAGAAAAGGCCCCCTTTTTTTTTTCCCGGTTTTTTAAAAAAAGCTTTTTTTTATTAAAAGAAAAAGACGCTTTTAATAACGTAAAAAAAAAAAAATTAAAATGTGGAAAAATAGGGGTTTTTCCAAAAATAAGTTTTTTACAAAAAAACGCCCCAAACCAAAAAAAAAACCCGAAAAAAAGAAAAAATTAGGGGGTTTTCCCCCCGGGGGTTTCCCAAAAAAAAACCTATATATTTTCCCCCTTTGGGGTTCAAATTTCCCTTTTTTCAAAATTTTTAAAAACACAAACCCCCCGGGGCCCCATTTTTTTTTTTAAAGCCCCAAAAAAAACCCCGAGGGGGTCGACAGTAATTAAAAATCAGTTGCCCCCCCCTTGGGGTTTTGACCCTTTTTAAAAAAATAAATTTCCCCATTTCCCCCAAAACAAAAAAGGGGGAAAACAAAACCCAAATTCGCGCCCCAAAAAGGGGCTGAGAGTTTTGAAAAAGGGCGCAAAAATTCCCCTTCCCCCAAACCCCCTTTTTCCCAAAAAAAAACCCGGTTTTCCCCCTTTTTGGGTTTAAAAGGGGGAAAAATTTTAAAAAAAAAACCAAAAAAAGAGGGGGCGATAAAAAAGAAAAAAAAAAAAATTTTTAAAAAAAGATTTTTTTTTTAAAAAAAACAATTTTTTTTTTTTTTAAAAAAGGGTTTTTCTGTTGTGTAAAAAAAATATAAAAAAAAAAAGGGTTTGGGGAATTTTTTTTGGGGAAAACCCCCTGGGGAAAAAATAAAAAAACGGGATGGGTTTTTAAAAAAAAAAACGGGGTTTTTTTAAAAAAACCCCTTTTTTTCGTTTTAAAATTTTTTTTTAAAAAGGGGTTTTTTCCCATCGAATCAAAAAAAAAAATTTGATAAATTTAAAGAAAACGGAAAAACAGGGTTTTACTTAAAAGATTTTTTAAAAAACCCCCTTTTGGGGGCCCCCCAAAAATTAAAAGGTTTTTTTGGAAAAAAAAATTTGAAAAAAAAGGGGTTTTTTTCCTTTCCCCAAAAAGAAAACAAGAAAAAAAAAGAAATATTATCACAGATTTTTTTGGGGGTTTTTATTCACAAAATTTTTCTGGTAAAAACGCTTTTTAAAAAAAAAAATTGCCAGCCCCCGGGGGTCAAAGAACAACCAAAGAATAAAGTAACGTTTTTTTAAAAAAATTTTTTGGGTTTTTTCAAATGAATTTTCCCGAAAAAAGATTTGGGTTTAACCGGTTTTTTTTCCCCCAAAAAAAATTTAAAAATTTTTTTAAAAGTAAAAAATGAAAAAATTATTGCCCCAAATTAAACCCAAAAAATTTCCAAAAATTTTTAAAAGGAAAAAATTTTAATTTTTTGGGGGAAAATTAGTTTCGCAAAAGGGGGAAAAATTTTTTCGAAAAATTTTTTTAAAAAAAAAATTTTTCCCCCTTTTTAAAAACCCCCTTTTAAAAAAAATAGTTTTTTTTTTTCTCTTTTAAGAAAAAACTTTTTTCCCCAAAACCCAAAAAAAAGATGGTTTTTAACTACCAAAAGGGGTTTAAAAATTTTTAAAAATTTTTTTTTTTACAGTGGCTGGCCCCCAAAAGGCTTTTTTGGACCCTTGGGGGGAACGGCCTTTTGATGCAAAAACGGGGGGGTGGTTTTTTCCCCGGGGGTAAAAGGAAAAAGGGGGGGGGTCCTTTCTGTCCAAACCCAATTGAGAAAAAGGGGTTTTTCCCCCCAAATTTAAAAATGGTTTTTTTTGAAAAAATTCCCCGAAGGGGATAAATACAGTGGGGCCCCCTTTTTTTTAGAAAGTACTTGAAAAAATTTTTGTCCCCCCCGGGGTTTTTTGCTTTTTTGATTTTTTTTTGACAGGGTTTAAAAAGTGGGGGGGGGGTTTTTGGGGGGCCCAAAACAGTCTGGCCTTTTTTTTGAAAAAACCTGCCCCCTGGGGAAAAAACGCAGTTTTTTTTTTTTGGGGTTTGGGGAATTTTTTTTTTTTTTGGGGGAAAAAAGGGAAAAATTTTTAAAGGTAATGGGGAAAAAAACTTTTTTTTTGAATTTTTTTTTTGACCCCTTTTTAAAAAAAAACTTTCGAGACCAAAAAAAATAGAAAAGTTTTTTTTTTTTTTAAATAAAACCCTTTTAAAAAAAAAAGGGGTTTTTTAATTTTGGGGGGACTGGGATATCAAAAGGTTTTTTGGGTTTTTTTTTTTAAAAATTTTTTTAACAGGGGGGACAGAAAAAAGGTTTTTTTTAAAAATTTTAGACCCCGCAGTTTTCCCCCTTTTTTTTTTGGGAAAACCCCCCAAAAACCCTTTTTTGGGGTAAAAACCCCCAAAAGGGAAAAAAATTTTTTTTTTGGGGGCCCCCCCTTTTTTTTTTTCCTGTTTTTTTAATTTTAAAAAGATTTGGGGGTCCCCGTAAAGTAAAATAAATTGGGGAAAAAAATTTTTCCCCCTTTTTTTTCTTTATGATACCATATTGGGTTTTTATTAGTGGGGGAAAAGGGGGGAAAAAAATAGTTTTTGTGGGGAATTTTGCCAATAAGGGGTTTTTAAAAAAAATTGGGAAAAAGAAAAGGCCCCCTTGGGGGGCCCCAATTTAAAACCTTTTTTTCCCCTTTTTTAATATTAAGAAAATCTAAATAATTTTGATAATAAAAGGGAAAAAAACCCAAAAAAAAATTCGAGAGGGTTTTTAAACTTTTGAAAACTAAAAAAAATTTTAAAAATTTAAAGAAAGATTAAATTGGAAAAAAGGGGGGAACAAGGAAAATTTAAAAAAAAACCTTAAGGGGATCGTTTTGGGAAACAAAAAAATTTTAAGTTAAAAAAGTCATGCCCGAGTTTCATAGGGAAATAAAAAATGTCCCATTTTAAAATTTATTT
>JARQZK010003643.1:0-17500 GCA_030704885.1 Cynegetis impunctata
TTTACAAATCCTTTGTGTTTGAAAACACTATTAACAAAGCTATTTGCTTGGCCACCAGTACCAACCTATAAACAGTTCTTCAAAACACTTTCTAGTTTTGATGTTATTTTAGAAATTCAATTTTTCTATATTCATTGGGTTGAGATAACTGTTACAACAATAAAATATAGTCCGTGAACAAGATGATATCTATAATAAGATCAAGGAAAATATTCAGAGAGGGTATAGTTTTTAAGTTATGATTTTGATATGCAACACGATAACATCTGATCTAGTAGTATATATAACTACTCATAAATTACTTTGGCTTTAGGAAAAACATCCCGTCTATTTCATACATTCTTAAAAGATTGTGATATTTAACAATATCTTCCACAAGCAACTACTTAGGTTATAAACATATCACCAAGCAGAACGTTAATACATACCTACTGAATATATTCACAAGCCGGAAAAGAAGCACGCCATATATGCTAGGATACCTTACCATTTTGGAATTTGGCTTTCACTTCACGGCAACATTTGCACCACTTTCATTGCATCCCCAACTGGTTTTTATACCAAAATGGTAATTATTGAGTTTACAACAGACTGCCCCGATTTTCTTGAAATTTCGGATTTTAGCTTATTTTGGCCTGAAAAAGCCGAATATCAATATTATTTTTTGTCGCCTATTGGCCATTTTTCTTCTAAATTTTATGAATATATACAACATATATGTCAACAAATTACGTCATTATGGCCGGTATAGTAGGTCACGGTATGCAGTGGAAATAAGGTTTGATACTAACCTAACGTAAGACGCGAAAAAGGAAATATTATATTATTTATATATAGGTATATATTATTTATACTCACTCTTTAATCGCCTGGGTATAGCATCCGCTGAATTACCCTTGAAAGCACTTCTCATTCACAGGTTTCCGGGGAATCGACATTCAAAAGTTTCTACTAATATCACAACATATCAAAAAGCACATTTTCTTATTCAATATAAATTCTCATAATTATTACAGAAATACAATACTGCCACCTCGAACTTGTCTAGTCTCTAGAATATAATAAATTTATGCGATCAATTTCAAAAGGCTGTGCTAAACTCAATTTACAGATTCAATTGTAAAATGTAAACGTGTACGACGTGAGGATGAGGAATGATGACTAAAGAATGAATAAGAGAATGAAATACTGAATACTGAAAATCAGCAACCCCAGAGCAGAGCACGTTCGTAAACGCTAGGACCAATAAGCGTTCATAAATTCGTAGGCTAAGCGAGCAGGGAAATAAGGCGGCAATTTTAAATTCATAAACGGTTTGTCACACGTAAGAACAAAACTAACCTATTCAGGGAAACGTCTAGCGAACGAATAAATTATGACTTTTGAATAGTACCTATTTGGCGCCAATTACCAATATGATCCAAAATGCTTCATTCTTATTTCGTTAAATTGAAATGTTATTTATTATTGATAGATACATAAATGAGAACATGCAAACAACTAGCAATTAGCTCTTCTCTGTTAGCTCTCTCAAATAGACAAACGTTTGTTATCTATCGTGATATTTATGTATTAGAGTAATTGGTTAATTATGGATACAACAGACTGTCCCGATTTTCTTGAAATTCCGGATAATAGCTTATTTTGGCCTGAAAAATGAATATGAAGTCAGATATTGTCGCTGGGTCATCTTTTTTTTCAAAAACTTGAGCTGACCTGACTTTTTCTAACCTTACTAACCTAACCTCCGAGTTCATAAAAGTATAGAATTCATGAAATAGATGAATTTTATTATCAAAAACATTGTCTCTTTTATAATCAAATTCATATTTTTCAGGAATTGATCATTTTCAAACACCTGATTTTGACAGGTCCGCCATTTTGGCTGGAGTAGGGATGGCGATCTCAAATCGATTAATCGAAGAATCGATTCCTCGGACCAAATAAATCGATTTTTTAAATCGATATGTCGTACTGAATCGATTCAGTGAATCGATATTTTACCCTTGAAAATCGACTTTCGATTTTTTCTGTTTCTGTAAAAAAAAAAAATTATTTAGAATTAGCTGAATGTACTCACAATATTACGGCATTGCCAGTTAAATGTTTAATTACTTAAAAACTCTCGAGATGGCGGTGTGCTTAGTTTTCGTCGCTTCTCTTTAGTAAAAAAAAAGTTACGTTGGTAATCTTTGATTGACTTTTGTTGATTGATATTGCGTCATTCACGTCATTGTTTTGTCTTGTTATTATTCATTCATTTGTTTATATATATATATATGCCTTGATTGGTTGATTGTTGTAATATACATACTGTGATTAGGGAAATAAATATTTATTTCTATGTAGTCAATGTAGTGTTTGTTACGGAATAATAATCAATTGAGAGTAAGTAAAACGCTTTTTATTTTTTACTTTGATGCTATTTTTTTAAGTTTGTTCTATTAGTTGCTATTGTTAAATCTAATCGTGTATCTAAGTCATTTAAATTAGTTTACATATGAATAATCAATTATGAGCATTGAAATAACTATGTGGAATTCTTAATTAATAAAGTGTTCATATTTTACTATTACTTCATGTCCATTCATCTGTATAACCTCAAATTGTTTATATATATATATATATATATATATATATATATATATATATATATATATATATATATATATATATATATATATATATATATATATATATATATATAAATGTCTTCTTTTATATCTGATCTGATATTTTGATATGGTAATAAAAATAATTGTAATTATGGAATTCCCTGAACTAAAAAATTCCTGATTTTACTGATAAGAGATCCCAGAGATTGTTTATTATGGTATCATTCTTGTTTTTCATAAAATGGATTTATATTTACATTGTAAATACAAATTTGAAAAAAATCGATTTTTTGGAAATCGATTTTTTAGACCTCGATTTTTTTATGAATCGATTTATCAGGTTACGATTCGAATCGATTTAAAAATCGATCTTTTTTGCAAAGAATCGCCATCCCTAGGCTGGAGGACAAACAAACCATTTACGACTATCAGTTAGGGATGTGAAGAAATAATCGATTTTTATTTTAATCGATTATTTTTTTTTCATTGTCGATTTTTTATAATCGATTTTACTAATGGTAAGCATCGATTTTTAATAAATCGATTATAAGAATTACACATTTTAAATCGATTTTTGTAAAGGGTGCTATCTGTGCGATGGATGAAAAAATGGATAAGTTTACTGAACAAGTCGATAAAAAAATCAGAGCCATCTGTACGTACTAATATATAATAAGTTGTGATCTTTTTTGTTTTTATCATAGAAATCTTAATATATATCTGTACTGTATATTATATTGTATATATCTATGGTTTTTATTTTCATCTTTGAAGTGTAAAAATAATTGTCGTTAACCATAAAAATGTCTTCCTCTAGTAAAACTCCTACTAAAAGTTGAAAATCTGAAAATGGTCCATTTGGCTATTTTTTGATACTTATTATCTTGAATAATTTTCACTTTAATTAAATTAAAATTAAATATTCATAATATATTTCCACTAATACATCAAATGGGCATTTTTCGTATAGAAGGTCGAAGTATAAAGAAAAATCGATTATTTTCCTTTTAAATCGATTTTTCACAAATCGATTTATCTCTTAACAAAAAAAATCGATTATTGACTAATCGATTTTTCCGAATCGAGGTCACATCCCTACTATCAGTGTTCTGAGTTGTTTGCTTACGTTTATTGAAAGTAAAAGTATTAAAAAACTTTGAATCATAAATTTATATTGAAAATGGAAAGAAGTTCTTATTATCAATCACTTCCTGTCGATATTAAGAGCCGCTACGATCAGAAAATCAAAATTATTGATGATATAGACCCCTTTCTCTTGGAGTCCAGCTCTCAAGATTTGATATCATTTTCATCAATTCCAGTAATATCCATCATCGATATGGTTAATTATTTTATCCTCGCCCACAGTTTTTATACTGGACAGCAAATGAAAGCATATAAAAGCTTGCAAGGTTTCAAATTGTATGAAGCAGGACTAGTCCAAGAAATTTATGGAAAAAGAGTGAACGAAACAGCTTTTGTAGTTATTGGCAAGGTAAGATGTATTTTAATGATATTCATTAGGTTTATTCTTATACTAATCAGTGTTCTTAATTGTTATAACTAAAAGCAAACTTTATATTTCAGGTGAAACATTCACAACGTCTTAAGGAAAAGCTTCTGAATTCATGGGTTATTATCCTTACTGACGTTTAGAACAGACTCGTGCATATTTCAATTGATTTTCACAAAAAGGTCCCCTTTTCAATGCCTTAATCCATCTCTCTTGCCTTTCTCGTGATACAGCATTTGAATAATCACCAGCATTCTTGAGGACAGCAGGGATTCTATAAAATCTCACTTTGTCTCTGTTTCCTCTCATACCACAATTAACCACGGCACAAAACGATGGCATTTTCTCTAATAAACTCCAACAATAATGAAATAATCAGAAAAAAACTTTAAATTCGACAAACAACTCAAAAAGTTATGAAACTTAAATGACAATTCAGCACAACTGTTTGCATAACAATGGTTTGTTTGTCCTCCAGGCAAAATGGCCGAAATCGCGTGACGTCATATGAAAATGGTCAATTCTATACTTTCAAGAACTCGGTGGTTAGGTTGGTAAGGTTAGAAAAAGTCAGGTCAGCTCAAGTTTTAAAAAAAAAGATGACCCAGTGACAAAATCTGACTTCATATTCGGCCTTTTCAGGCCAAACTAAGCTATAATCCGAAATTTCAAGAAAATCGGGGAGTCTGGTTATAGTATCCATAATTACCGAGTAATTGTATTTGCTGGATAGCTCCAGCAAAGACCACGGGGAGGTGAGAGCTATTCTTTGCCAGGAAAGCTGATTACATCAATAAAGACAGGATGTCGACAAAAAAAATGCAAATTTTCACTATCTGAAAATAAACGAAAGCGTAGTTTCGGCATTAGTTTAACGGAAAGAATCAACTAAATATGATCATATTCGATAAATAAATAAAATAAATGGTCACTCTGTATAACAGGGTCAGTGATGAAGTGTTTCACTCATCGTCACGTTCTTCACCTGTGTGAGGATATACTTCGGCTAAATATTTGAAAAACTCATGATATCTATCGCGAAAATGGGGAAATTTCCGATGGAAGTAATATTGGGCCAAATAGTAGACGTAGTGAGCCTCACGACGTCCGTATTTGGGAATATCACCTCTGACATCCCGCCACATGCGTTCAACGTTCTGAGTGTGAGCACGTGTATCGGGATCGACAAAGTTCTTGCTGTGATTCACAGTTTGGTGTATAAAACCTTCATCGTTCAAACAGTCATAAGCTTTCCAACAATCGGACATAATTGTAGTACCTGGAAGTACCCACTCATTAATAATTTCTAGCAATGTTTCCCGGGTTCGATTCGGAACCGCCACCAGGAAAATTTTTTTAGTTTCGCGCTCAATCCCACCAAAAACCCATTTACCCTCGATGACTCTACCCCTGTTATATTTTCTTTTACCGAATTTCGCTTCGTCTATTTCCACAATTTTTCCTTCACCTCCTAATCGTTCAGAATTTTTACTTACTACTACTAAACAAACTTCTCTACAAAAAAGAGTCCAATTTACAACCGTTGCGCTAGTCCATTGCATTTCCTCTTCGAGTTGTACCTGCTTATAACTAGTACCTAACCAAAAAGCAATAAAGCGGCAAATTTCTGAAACAGATTTGTTAGATTTAGAAAAAAATGTATTTTTATTGGCCGTAACAGAAAAACCACATTTTTCGCGGATTCTTTTCTTATGTGCGTTAATTTTGACGAAAGTGTTGTTACATACAAAAGTATTCCTATCAGAATAGTACTTGCACGCTTTACTGCATTTTGGGCAACTCACATTTTCCGCCAAGACATTATGATCAAATAAAAATTTGAACAAGTTACATTCATCACTTACCAGCATGAGAAAACTGAAAAAAGTGAAAGTACACCCATCACAACCCATTATGTACTCTTGAAATCACAACAGTATCTTGGAACAACGTCTACACTATACCACGTAATTAATGATACTGAACTACAATAGCATTCTAAAATCTACTAATATAACCGTTATGTTTTTATTTGAATTTTCAGCAAACCAATTAGAAAGATTTTCATTCTCGCAAATCACATATCCCACAATTTCACTATCTCGGTTTATATCGCGTATCCTCGTATCTTGCGATATTGAAGCATTTTTGATCGAATTTAAAATTGGCGCCTTATTTACCGAAAATACTTATATTTCTTCATTTGCAAGTAGGCTAAAACTTATGAATATCAATTTCCTGAACAATGTATTTGTATTTGAAGGCGGGGAAAATCTTCCAAAGACGACCAATAAAAGTAATTTTATTGACAGTGCCGGATTTTTACCGGCTAAAAACCCCGCCTTTTCGAAAAGCATAATGAACCGTTTTATCAATCGGCCATAAATTATACATTCTACTCTAATAATATAATTTAAATATGTATATTCATGTGTTAGTAATCTGTAAAAGAATATTGGTCCATCATAAATCTTAAAACAGAGCCTATATAACATATTTAACAATTTGTTGTCCAACTAATCATATAATATAAACTATCAAATAAATCTGAAATACCATGAAAATTTTAAGCTGTAAATTGATGTCTGTATTAATAACCTGAAGAACATATTTATTAGTATAATTATCATACATCTAGTGAAGAATAAGACATATTTCAAAATTAAATGTCTACACATCATAAACTATTAATCAATAAGCTTCTGCAGCTTAATGATTATATATGGCTGAAAGACACTGTCATTTATTAGTGAGCTGGATAAATAATAATTAGTCAAAATTTCATGACTCATCAAACTGTAAGTGGGCATATGGCAAATTTCTAATGTAATAAAATATTAATCAAAGTGCAAATATGCATAAGAAACAAAATTAATAAATTAGGCTAAAAGAAATTGTCATGTGTAATTTAGCTGGAACTACTACTTAGTCAGAATATCTCCATTAATCAATCAGAAGATATGAAGCAAATTGGATATATTAGGCTAGATGAATGTATTGTATTAATAGCTGACAAAAATTGAAACTTAGTTGAGATATTATTAATGTTCAAACAGAATTTATAAGGCACTTATCAAATATCATAAAATATATATTGAACTGTGAACAAATCAGAAACAAAATAGATATTTCAGGCTGAAAAAAATATTATGTACTTATTAATAGCTAGAAAAAAAATCATGATTACTCAAAACATCATAAATGTTCAAACAGATTTCCAAAATCATAATATATACATTTCCAAAATCATAATATATAAGTTCATCAAACTGTAAAATGAAACTGCAACAAAATGAATATATAAAGCTGAAAGAAATTGTCTTGTTTTAATAGCTGAAAATATTATAATTAGTCAAAATATCATTAATGATCTGTAACATAACAGAATTTATGAAGCTCATATCAAAAATTATGAAATATATAATTAAACTGTAAAATGAATCATATACGAAATAGATATGTTAGGCTAAGAGAAAATATTATGAATAAAATATAAACTTTAAAATAAAAACACTTGGCTTATGTTTCACAATATAAAAAATATTTAGATACTGTATTTAGCAGTAACGAAAAGTCGACATGTTTCGAGTTATGAACTCATTATCAAGACTGACTACAGGAGAGTATTGCATCGTAATTTATACAACAGACAAAAGCAAAGGTGATACCTGAAAATCAATTTGTTCGTTTACAAGGGGTAATTGACTATTATGGGCGGAACTTATTTCGAGAATTTCAAGAAGGTCGAGGCGTTTACCCTTGTTACCTGAATGTAACAATTTGGTTTTGTTGAAATCCAGGAAGTGATTGAATTTTATACAATGTTCAGAGAAGCCAGTGGTATTTTTGTTTTGTAAAATTGACTTTTTATGTTCTTCAACACGAATATTTATATTCCTTCCTGTCTGTCCAATATAGAAAGCAGGACATTCGTCGCAAAATATTTTGTAAATACCACTGTTTTCTCCGATGTTAGATTTTTCTTTATTATTGACCAAGAATGACTTCAAGTTTCTTTTATTTGTACAAATTGTTTTAACGTTATTTTTCGATAGTCTGTTACAAATTTTGCTACTCAAATTAGGCACATAATTTATTGGGAAGTATTTTTGTTCTTCATTAATAGTTTGCGTGGGGTATATTGAATGCAACAGATACTTTATTCGTTTTTTCCCAATGAGCTTGTCGATAAGACTTTCATTGTAACCGTTATTGATGGCTAATAATTTAATTGTATTAACTTAAGTTTGAAAATTTGTTTCCGATAATGGAATCGTGAACAACCTATGTATGAACGAATGAAAAGCACTGAGTTTCATTTTAATGTGTTGGTTACTGTCGCTGTGAATTAAAGTATCTGTGAAGGTTGGTTTTCTATAAATGTTGAAAGTAAGAGAATTCAAATTCCTAGCAATCTGAACGTCTAAGAATTCAAGGTACCGTTTTCGTTTTCTACTTCTTTTGTAAATTTAATCGAGTTGTAGGAAGTATTTATATATTTAAGGAAATTATCTAACTGCCTATCTGTACCGGTCCAAATACAAAAAATATCATCTACATAACGCCTCCATAATAAAACGATTAGTAATTAAATTATTATCAGCATTGAAAAGTTATTCATGAAAATTTCACTCAACAAATGCGATAACGGTGATCCCATGGGCAATCCGTCTTCTTGTTTGTATATTATATTATCAAATTTGAAATAACTCTGTTTCAAACATAAGTTTAAGGCAGACATTGTTTCGTTGACTGCTTGAGTTGTTAAATTGGGTTCATCTCTAGATATCGCTTAACAATATTTTTAACTTCTTGAGTTGGCGTGGAAGGAAATAAGTTGATAACGTCAAATGAAATTAATTTAGCATTTAAAGGAATTTTGATATTCTTAAGATGATTAACTAACTGAATAGAATTTTTAATGCTATACTCCGGATTGAATGAAACAAGCTTTCTTGTGTTAAAAAGTTTAGCAACATTTCGCCTCTAGCATTTTTTTTGCCGAATCCAAATTTACCAACGTTTTCTGGATCCTCTTTCAAGCGTTGACCAATCTTCGCATTGAAGTCCCCTGTACAGACGACAAATTTAGCTTTTGTGCTTTTTCTGGCATTTGCAATATCTTCATACATCTGTTCAACCTCTATGTCTTCTGAGGCGCTAGTTGTTGCATATGTAAGAATTATCTGCATAGTATACCTACACGCTATGTATGCGGTTCCGTAAATATGCAGACTTCTTTTTATATTGGTAGGTATTGTTTGTGTACAAATAATAATGTTTTCACAAAATTGTTCGGCATCATGCGGATATAGTGTAACGACTCGACATTTTTTTCGAAAGAAATTTATAGTGATTTTCATGTTCTACAAATTTGATTACTACCATTTTTGAAATAGCATCAACTATATATTTAGCATAAACGATATTGAAAAAAGTCGAATTCGAATAAAAGCAATAGGAAATGTGATTATTTATGAAAATGATATCCACTATTCTTGTCGTTCGATGTACGGTTAACGAGATATTTAATGAAACGCGTTATGCAATTATTCACATTTAAAAGGTACCTTCTCCAAAAAAAAAATTGTCCCGTAGAAAATTGCATTATGAGCCTACTTTTTTCTGCTCTAGCTCCTGGACTAATTTGAATTGAATTTAGCAGACAGAAATACATAGCACAGTTAACTGAAACCTGTATTGAAAAGTTTTTGACGTTTGGTTCAACATCTTCTTTCAGCAAGTCATACGTTCGAATACTTTCTGTCAAATAAATTAATTTTCTCAATAATCACATAAACAATGTCAATTCCAATTATTGCGATATTTCAATATTGCTCAGTAAAAGACCATGAGTAGAAAGTGTCATTGTTACGGAATTCACCAAAACACATTTATTCTCTAATCTGTGTTACTTCGCATATTTTGACTCTGTCAGTGTAGATGCATCAAAATATCATAAAAGTCATCTTGGCTTTTATTTTTTTCGGTTTGATAACAATCCAAATTAGTCGTGTGAGCAGAAAAATGTAAATTTGTTTAGTATTCCAGTTATATTATTCAAATATAATTATGACTGAGAAAATAATGAAAAATGTAAATGTTTCTTTGGTGAGTTAAATCAAAACCTTGCGGAAGTAATGAATATAGCACAATTTTGATTCATTTTTCAAGGAACAGGCACAATTGTGTAATAAGAATACTATCGCGAGTGGAGCACCGAGGCACGACAGACATAACTATGAAATCAATCATATGAATAAAAATACCATAAAAAGTGAAAGACAGAAAAAACCCTTTAGCCCAAAATCTTCACTGGACAAGGTGAGAAAAAACATTCAAAATCTTTCAAATTTGAAAAGAATGAGATTGTCACTTTTCAGGTAGCTGAAGATATCGAGAATATTCTAGGAAAATTAAATGTTTTTCAGGGAGACAATTTCAGAAAAAAAGAACCTATTGAATTGAAAATTCTGCAAAAGGAATTTTTTAAGACCAATCAGGTTATTGAAAGACAAAAAAATGTCACCCATAAATCGAGCACTACCAATACAAAAGTGAAAACCTTGAGTACAAAATCGCTTTCTCGTAACTTGATAAAGGTTGACACAATAAACAAACAGAAATCAGGAATCATTTCTAAAGCTAGCAATTGTACTACGTCGAATTCAAATAATATAGTGAGGAAAGTGCCGGTAACCAAATCGGAGCTGCAGAATTTCAAACAAAAAATCATTTTGAGTTCAAATCAAGTTTTCAAATCCCCGGAAAGAATTAAATATCGAGATAAACAAAGTATAGCCAAAAATGTTAGACGATTAATAGAAGCAGCTTTGAAGGAAAGCGAGCATAATCATAGACCACCAGTAATAGATGTTGGAAGTTTCATCCGACAATCTCTCGAGGCAGCTAGTCTCGGCAAGTTCCCAGAATCGACGAGAGAAATCGACAACAAAGCATCAGATTTTAGTAGCGAAATTGATTCAGAAAGTAATTGGTCCTTCAAATTGAATACTATGATAAAAGAAAGGGACGAAGAAAAGGATAATGTATCTGAAAATCAACAAGAAGACACTCGAAATACAGAACAATTGAATATTGCGATATTCAAAAAAACTAACAAAATAAACAACTCAGTCCATCCTCAATCAAAGACGGAAAATATTGATGGACGTGTTTGTAGAAACACAAACGACAACAAAAGTAGCCATATTTCACATCCAATTGTTCAAACATTTAGATCGGCTCCAAATAGTTGTAACTCATCTCGTGGTTCCACTAAAACTACACGCCAGGGTAACTCTAAAACTACAGGAAATCGAAAATTACCTCCAAGTAAAAGCATAGTCAATATGAATACAACTCAAAAAAATACACCAAAAGTGAGCAGTAGACACTCTTTCGATAGGTCAACTGTACCGTCCATTAATTTAATGAATACGACACAGAAAAATGCACCAAAAGTGAGCAGTAGACACTCTTTCAATAGGTCAACTGTACTATCTAATAATTTAGTGAAAACGAAACAAATTAAAAACAAGAATTCTCAAGTTATTGAAGCCAATAAAAAAGTTCAACAGATAAAAAGTAATACTACCTTAGAAACTCTCAATATTCGGGAAAGTGATAAAATGAGTTTGAGAAATGTTACATCAATGATGGGTTCAAGACCTTCTACAGCGAAAAGTAATTCTACAACGGCATCAAAAATTAGTGGAATAACAAGGTGAGAATTGAATAATTCATTAAATATCATATACTTAAATGTTCGTAAATAGTGAAAACGGGCCATTATCTCACGAGTTAGGTATAGCGTGGTCAAAGTACACATATAGCTTCACGAAAAAGAAAAACCTCTAGAAATTTCGAATTTAAGTATTCAAAAGGATTGTGCTTAATATAAAAAAATCTTTACAAAAATAGGTAAGCAATTTTCCGGAAAATTGACGAAAGAAATTTTTTTGTTTTGTTTTTCCACTCTAATTGTTTAAATATTGAATACACGGAAAAATTTCGAAATAGAAATTTGTAGCTGATGCATTGATGTACAAAATATGTCTGAAAAGTTTTTCTGTAAATTGCAAAGTTTACGAGATAAATTGATTTCAGCGGAGGTCAATTCGTCGGTGCGCGCGAACCTTCCGTGAGCCGAATTTATTAATGGCCCGATTTAAAAGTTAATTATTTGGAGGTTGTAATGCATTGAAAAAAAAATAAACCAATCTAAAATGTAGAGAAAAATCTGAACTTTCAATTAAAAATACTTTCAAGTTTGAAAAAATAAATCCATTTATTTATAAAAAAACGAGTAGTAAAAAGTCAATAAACAATTATAGTTCCTATTTAATTAATTATTGTCACAGCGAAAATTCCTTTTGGATTTAAGATTTCAAATGATCATGGAATATTATTGTTACAAAAACAGTAATCGTTTTCAGAAGTGAATCCCAGAAAAGTCGGTTTTTATTTTTATTTTACAATTGCTTTGCAAATATAATTGCTTTTTCCCGACTATCATACCAAATGTGACGTCATCGAGAATTCCGATAAATATATAAAGGTTATATTTTCATATCGAAAATTAAAAGCCTGTTATTTTTGTATTTAATCGCACCAAATTGGTCACATGGAATACTTCAAACTACAATATACTGTGTAAAAATGAAACAAGTGTTTGTATTTCTTGATATCTATTTCATTAATTCACTATTCATTTCACCTGAGAATTAAATATTTCCAAACATCAAGTAGAATGTGAAAACATGTCAAAATCCAAAGAGCGTCATTTCAGGTTTCACCAGGATGGAGCATTTGAGCATGTCGAAATTACGTAGCAATGTATTGTATTAAAACTTTTTTTGAATTGAACTTTTCCGAATCGCTGAATTTGGCGACTGCTTAGTCATCAGATTTGAATCCAATAGTCTTTTCTATATGTGTTTATTTGAAAAGTAAACTATACGTACACAAACATAGGTACTGCAATATAACTTAAATAACCCCAAAAAAAAATTATCTCAAAGATCTCAATTCGAATATTAGTTGTAAATATGTTATTTGGTCGAATTTCTTGAATTGTTGAGTTTCGTATGATTTAACTCAAAAAAAATATGGAATTTCAATTTTTGATTTCGTCAGCTCTGGCATGGAAGTGAGGGAGAGGGGGTGAATCAACTGTTTTTTTTTTAAATTGAAAAACAAAAATTAAACGCAACTACTCCGAGATTTACTTCTGAAAATAATAAACTCGTGATATAATGGGCCAGTTCCACACTTCAGCCTTCTAGAAACCTTCAAATAGTGTAAAAACATAAAAATGGAGAAAGCAATAATACAACTAAAGTACACAGTCAACATTTTGATCGCCGGAAACGTTGGCGTTTCAATATTAGTCTCAACTTTGCCACTCAAATGTAAAGTAAAGGGACATATGGCACCTATGTGCGCATTCAATCATAACAAAAGTGGTCGTGTGCAGAATGGAGGTAAAAAGCAACATAATTACGTAGATGTTCAATCTGAAAGAATGTATACATTATTTTACAATGATAATAATATAGATCCACCATTCCACCTAGATATAGTGATTGACAACAAAATTTTCAAATTTCAAGTAGATAGTGGTGCTGGTGTTTCAGTAACATCTGAACAATTTTTCAATAAATATTTCAGTCACCATGTACTTGCAAGTTCTAATAAGTGTTTACATTCATATAATGGTAATCAAATTGAAATCTTAGGTAATTGTACCTTAGAAATTACTTTTAATAACCGTACTGAATTATTAAATATGTTTGTTATTGAAAATGGTGGACCTCCACTTTTAGGTCGAGATTTGATGAATATTTTCAATGTGAAAATAGTTCCTATCAATTAAATCATCAACTATGAACAAAAACTTCATGAAAAATTCAAAAATCTTTTTAGTTCAGGTTTAGGCAAATTCAATAAAGATGTTGTTACAATTAATCTAAAAGATAACAAACCCTTATGTGCAATTTTCAATCCAAATAAAGGTATACCTCAATTTACAGCAAACAGATTGAGAAGATGGGCCCTCATTCTGAGTAATTATGATTACGCAATTAAATGTATTAAATCAGAAAATAATAACGCAGATTTTCTTTTGAGGTTGCCAATTTCTGAATATGGAAAATTGGAATCACATGATATTAATTATGTACAGTATTTCTCACAGTTACAATTTCCTATTACTACTTTTGAAGAAATTCAAAAGGAAACTCAATTAGACCAAACGTTGCAAAAAATTATTAAATTTGTACGAACTTCTTGGCCAAAATACGCAAAGAAAAATTTTAATTTCAAATACTTTTATTCTATTCGAAATCAATTAACTGTAGAAAATAATATTTTGCTATGGAATAATAGACTCATTGTTCCTTTCAAATTAAGAAAAGGCGTTCTGGAATCACTACATGAAACTCACTTAGGAATAATCAAGATGAAATCTATAGCAAGATCACGATTTTATTGGCCCAATTTGAACAAAGATATTGAAGAAATGTGCATGTCCTGTGTAAATTGTGCCAAAAATCGATTCACATCAGTGAAGTCAACCTTAAGTAATTGGAGTTGGCCACTTGAGCCATTTGAAAGAGTACATTTCGATTATTGTCAATTTTTGAATCATAATTTTCTTGTTATCTTAGACGCTCATTCGAAATGGCTGGAAGTTTTTCCAACAAAATCCACCACATCAGCCTTCACGATTAACTCTCTATTTAGTGTATTCAGTCGTTTCGGTATACCAAAGATTTTAGTGTCAGATAATGCTGCAAATTTTTCTAGTAGTGAAATGAAAGAATTTATGATGAGATATCCCATTAAATCCATATTTTCCACAATCAAATGGTGCAGCTGAAAATGCAGTCAGTATCGTGAAATCAGCTCTCAAAAAGGCACTAGGAAATAATAATAATATCAATATAAATTTTTGTTTAAATAATTTCTTATTCGACTACAGAAATAGTCGACATTTAATAACTGGAGTTTCTCCATCATTTCTTGTATTGGGAAGAGATGTTGATACTAAATTTGATTTGATGAAACCTTTATTAAATGACATCCATGATAATGTTTTACGAAATCAATATAATCAAAAAAAGTATTATGGAGGAAGGTATAGAAAACAATTGTTTTTAGGTGAAAAAGTAGTCGTGAAAGATTATAGAAATAGAAATAACACTACATGGATAGAAGGAATTGTAAAGAAACGAATAGGTAGGGTTGTATATTTAATCGAAATTCCATCATTACGCAACATAATATGGAAAAGACATATCAATCAAATTAATAAAGTTTACAAATCACCAAAATTACCGGTCTTAAATAATGAAATTGAAAGTTCAGATAATATTGTAAGTAAAGATTTTGATACATCTAGTATTATTCCGGAAAATGATTTAAACAACGACATTAATATAAATCTCAATGGGAATTCGAGCCATGTTAATGATGACAATCAAAGGTAGGTATCCTAAACGTGAAAGAAAAACAACTAAAAGACTAATTGATGAGATTTGAATTTTGAAAGTTAGTTTTATAAATTATATTAGCTTATAATTAGCTTTATGCAAAGCATTTCATATAATTCTTTTGTAAATTTTAATTGTCAGAAAATGTATTCTTAGAATTAAGGGGGAAGACTGTGATATCCCTGTCAAGTAGTTATATTTAAAAACATATGTTATATCAGATAAAAAGATGTATGCTGATATGTGCCTAGTAACTAGATTCTCATCCTAAATATTGTATCGAAACAGTGATCATTAAAATATAAATTTCAATCCTTGTTTGAATTATAATATTCAAATCCGGATATATTACAATACGTCAATTCGTTTTCGATTTTTCGAAGAGGACTTTTTTCTGATTTGTTTAAAGACCAATCCACCATGGAAAACCAACATATCAAATTACTTTTAGTTTCTGAGATATAACACAAACTTGATATTTTTCTTTAGGAACATGCCATATTTTATTTATTCTTTAAAATTCTCATGAAATTTCCTTTAAAATAATGTATTTCACGCATTGTTTTGATTATCAGTTTTTTTCCATATTCCACTGTTCAAAATTAACATAGTTGACTGCGACTTTGGCATTGTGTGTACCACAAAATATATCATTTTTTAAATCAAGTAGGACATGCCTTCAAAATTGCTTTCAAAACTTAGTTTTATCAGAGTGAGCTTTGACTTAACCAAAAAGACTTTGGGTACCATCATCAACTTACAAATTTAATATTGGCAAGCTCCTGCAATCCGAAATACAAGAACAACCTTGGCTCTTAAATAGACTTCATCGGGAGAATTATTTAAAAAATCACTAATTTGTCGAAATCGCAGCTTTTTTAGGCGTGTAACCTTTCCCATTTCGTTTCAGAAATGTAATTAGTTTGAAATATTTTAAAATGTGTACATTATTATTGGATTGTAACATATTTTTAATCATTAATAATTCGAATAACTCGATCACACTGTTGTTGGCTTCTGTTGTTTGCTAGTTCAGAAAAATAAGCCAATAACACCGTCTCCGAGAAAGAACTGCATGTCTTTTTCATCTTCCATTCCATAAATCTTAAATGCGCGGTTTCGTAAATTTTCCGCGCTTTAGCTGGTAATAATTTTTGTGACTCTATTTCGCTACTTCTGCTAAATCCGGTGGAATCAGAGAAGCTCGAAATCAGACATTTGTGTTATTCTAAATAACTACTGAACAATCATTAAGTTCGCAATTTTTAAATCAATTCGCAGAATTAAATTGACAGATATTTGATTACTTTAAAGGTTTCCTTAGCAACGCAGGTCTAATTGTCCCTTGGCTCGTTTTCATGCGACATGATAATGTCATGACACTTTAAGTCATGACAATATGACATTTCTAATGGTTCTTTTCATGTATTTAATGTCACGATTTTTGTAGTAAATTAAAAATGGCGTCGAATGAAGTGATTGCGGCGGCTGCACGAGTGTGAAGTTTAACTATAAGTGAAGAAAACGCACAAAAAAGGGGAAAATTGAAAAAAAATTGGTTGTTGGTCTTAGGAGTCTATCGGCAACTTAAAAACAAAATAGCTTTGGGACACATTTCCCGTTCCACTTCCAGTTTTTGTGCTTTTTTTAGTTTTCCGTACTTCTGTATTGTATGTACCACGAATCCTCCTTATTTTTTTGCGCAATATTTTTACGTCTGTAATCCCAGTTATAGCTAACACATGTTCTTCCGCTTTGCTTCTTGCTACTCTGTCTTTAAATAAACGATTCATTTTGTTCCACAAACAAGGCAGATTCTCATATTCCTCCAAAAAGTGGACGATATCGAAAACAACATTTTCTTTTTCCATTGTTTA